>CM055974.1:9832500-10135000 GCA_029531755.1 Holothuria leucospilota | reverse complement strand
AAAGTTCACGCCCCCTGCAAATTCAAGAATATGCGCCCTGCCTGGACCAAGTATTAGCTCCATGCTTGCACCCAACAGATTCGGGTTCAATCTCTTATCCCAATATCCTTGCCTGGTTCCAGGCGCGGATCCAGGGGGGCCTGGGGGGCCCGGGTCCCCCCTCGCCACGAGAAAAAAAAAAGAAAGGAGAAAAAAGGAAGAAAAAGAAAAGAAAAGGAGAAAGAAAAATTAAGAGCAAAAAAATGAATAAAAGTGTCTACGAACATATTCAAAGTATATATTTCTGTAGGAGTTGGGTGGAGCTATAGCTGGATTATCTCTTTAGATATCTTTGAAGGTGGTTGGCGAAACGAAAGGAGAGCTACAATGTTCGAAAACAGATGAATAGCTGAGTAATGATCCCTGACTAAAGATCTAAACAAGTAAACATCGTGACATATTCAGTATGTGCCCGGCTAGCTGCACTGAAATTTAGTAACAATTTTGTGTTAAAGAGTGATTTTTTTTGTAATCTAGAGGGATTGAGAGGCAAAGTTTTCGCCATACAGATACAGACCTTGCAGAATGAAAACAGAAGATAAGCTGTCAGGTGACGTGCTGTTGTGCACAGTGGCTTCAGCTGTTGCAGGCAAAGTAGCGGAGTGCATACTCTATTCGATTTCGTAACTGTCTGAAAAGTTTAAAAATGAACTCAAAAGGCTTTTAAGCAACAGACAGTGGCGTCGGCACAGTGGGCAATGGGTGACGTGTAACCCCTCCCCCATTCATTCTTGAAAATTTTTAAAATGGTCCCAAAATTCGTTTAAGCTACAGATTTCTGTGGAGGGTATAGGGTGAGATGATGATTGTGTTTTTGATGATTGGTTTATTTGTTCTAAACATTTTCTTTCACAAAACTGTTCTCAAACTATCATAAGTTTTGGAAATTCTCGACAAATTCCAAATTTTGGCACGTTCCGCTAGCGTCAAGCCCTGTGTCAGAGTTGTCCTTAATATCAATAGCTTTCGGTAACTACTCACGGGGGAACAAAGGAGCAAAAGTGCTTTTAAAATTCTGTCAGAAGATTCGTTTCTGAATAGCATAGGTTGGTGGGAGTGACAGTGTCCGATGCAGGTTCTGAATGCATATTTTGTCATGAACTAATATTTATTCAAAATTTCGGCGCGATTCGCGCGCATAAGACAGGGTTTACACCCGATTTCATATACCATTGACAAAGCTATGACGCACGAAATTATTCCAATGCAAACATTTTCCTAAAAAGTACATCTCCTTCTCTGTAGGGCTCTCATCATTATGGGAGCTTTGACTAATCTAGTCTAGCACATGACTTGAAAGACTGAAAGTACGTAATTGCCGTTGCTTATTTTCCAAACATTTTACCGCGACGTTCAATAACGACGAAAATCTTTTCTGAAACGAATTTTTCCGGTCCACCATCCCTCTTGCTATACCTAAAAAGAAGGTGATATATGTATCATATCTTCTCCCATATGGATGTCAGGTAGTGAGAATCCCGTTGGTCCCTCTTTTGTACACAGTAACTAATTCAGAGCCCTCGGGAGGCAGTGGCGTAGCCAGGAAAATTTCCATGGGGGGGGGGGCTGGGGGGGGCTAACAAAATTTATGGGGGGGGGCTTGACCAAAAATGTTGCAAAGCTTATTAGCCCGTAAGTTATGAAGGTGATGGTTTCCAGACACCCGGGCGTCCGCCTATGACGTCACGCCCTGAGCCCCCGCGCAGGCGCAGCCAGTCGCTGTGTGCCCCGTCAAGCCCGGGTGCCCCCGGCGCCTATATGGAGAGCCAAATCGGGCAGCAGCTCATGCATGAAGGGCCGCATGGGAGATTGAACGTCGAATGCGGACTGTCCTCGGCGGCTGGAGAGCGCCTTACGCTAAGGGTCAATAACGCTGCCGCTTTCACTGCTCTGTGACATGGTCACCCTCATTGAGTCAACGCAGCTGGGTTGCCAGCAGTTTTTTCCAGGGGCACAGATTTTTTATTTATAGTGCCCTGTCCTGATGGTAAAATGGTAAACCATGCCATCCATGACCTACCTTTCAGTGAAAATAACCCATTACACTGAACTCCATCATACACCAAACATACACCAAACAAATCAAGCAATCTAGATTCAAAGTTGCTTCTATAAAGTATAAGGAGACCGAATGACAGGAATACTAGAAAAATATATTTTCAAAATCGCATGTCATAAAAACATGTCCTCTACAGCCTATACAGGTATTTTGGCAAGATATGGAATGGATACACATTATAACAACTAGTCTTTAGTGATGATTCATTAATCCTATGTGATAGAGAATAATCACACCGACGTGATGGATACTGCCACACCACTCTTTGAATACGGTCTACATTTTGAGAATCCATCCATCACGCTCAAACCTGTCATGCCAGAGCTGGAAATTATTCACACCGGCTTTTATTTCAGCATTCGCAATCACATGACTTAGAGACGGAGTGTCTAGAGAGTCCTGTTCTGTAAACAGTATGAGACCCACCTTCCAGTGAAATAAGAAATGACAGTGCAACTCCAATTCCTCCGCCGTATCCAACAAATCAAATCAACTACATAAAAATGTTGCAGAAGATTGCATGACAGGAACACAAAAAATATTTATATATATATATATATATATATATATATATATATATATATATATATATATATATATATATATATATATATATATAAAACCTCTACTCTATAGAAAAAAAATATTTACTCACTCTGAAACATATATTACATTTTCATGAATAACGTTCAACTGCACAATAATGGACTGGATAGGCATACACATGGAATGGATACACGCTACTCTATAAAAATAATCATAAATTTTTACTCACTCTGAAACATATATTACATTTTCATGAATAACGTTCAACTGCATGATTTTGGAATGGAATGGATACACACACATGTATATATATATATATATATATATATATATATATATATATATATATATATATATATAACAACCCTCCCTTACTCTTGAGTGATGATCCATTAGTCCTTTGTGATGGAGAATAATAACACCCAGAAGATGAATACTGTCCCACCAGACATTGAATAAGATCTTGAGAAAGGTTCAAAACCGTCACTCATACCAGAACTGGAAATCTGTCTCACAATTCTTTTCTTAATTTCAGCACTTGTATCTGCCTTCTCAAGACTGAAATGCAGATTGTCTATATAGTCCTGCTCTGACATTTAAATGGTAAACCATGGTACCCACTTTCCAGTTCCATAACAAAGGACAGTGCAACTTCAATCTTATCAAGCAAACTACATCCAAAGTTGCAGACACCTAAGAAGATCAAATGAAAGGAACACAATGAAAATACACTCTAGTTTCACTATGAACAGTAGACCAGATGTTTTTATCCCAAAATCTGTTAAAGGTTGATTAAAAGTACCAATGTTTAACTTTTTTACCATCCCAAAATCTGTCCTGTGTCTATTTTAACCAGCCCCAGTTTAGGAATCTTTACCACGAAGATTTGAACCAACATTTACCCATTCTCCCTGCATTGAACAAAAACCAGTAAAGTTCTTTTCTATCACCCATCAGGTGAGCACACTAGTGGAACTGAGGTTGATTCGTAGAAACTAGAAATCCGTATTTTTGATCGAGTGGAAAGCATCAGCATCGCTCTGTGCAGACAGTCACGCTGGGTGGACTTCACCAATTCTCGAATCTCGAAGTCGAAGCATGTGTGTCTCCACACCGTGATCGTGATTTCACTTTTCCCGTACTGGAATCCAAATTTTCCTGAAATCGCCAAGTCGGCTCGGCATTTCCCGAAATTAGGCATTTTTGTATTGCAATAATTTCTCACCCACATTCATTTGTTCCGATTCCCGCACAAGAACTCAGCCAATATAGCACATGCATTGCATTGGCAGGAGGACTGGAGAGGGGTGAGCTGTGAAAATCGCACTCCCAGCGCCAGCGCGGGAACTTCCACGTATTTCATTGTTCCTTATCAACTCAATCGAAATCGTAACTGAAAAAAGACATCTCGCTGATCTCGCGGGAAATTTCGATCCACGGATTTTCGTGAGAAGTGGAAACACTGTCTCGAAGTCAGAAATCTGCCAGTTTTACAGCCGCTACTGTCTGCTAGGACTCCGAGTTAGGCCGCGCCGCCGCGGAAACCCGGCAACGACGGAGGGGGGGGGGGTCATTCTTCACATTACCCTTTTCAAATTGCTATTTCGTACCACGGTGCTGGCCACTCAGTCAGTCAGAACTGGTCTGGTGGGCCTAGGGCCATTTGCCAATAACTGTATTTTTTTTACATGCCCCTGATTTCCAGTGGGGGGGGGGGCGTCTGGGAGGGCGTGGGATTTTGGTGGGGGCGTGCGCCCCCCAAGCCCCCCCCCATAGCTACGCCAGTGTCGGGAGGCTCTATACTGTTCTCTGCCAACCTTGGATATCCTTTTAAAATGTAAGGAAAAAATTAATTATAGTCCAAGAATGTTTCTGTGGACTTCACGCAGGTATAATTGCGTGCACAGTTTTAACATGTGCGTGGATCATGGGGGGACGCGTACCCCTCACTTTTTTGGAAGGGGGGACATCGTCAAAAAGTCCCCCCACTTTTTCAAAAATGATGGAACAGACTGCAATTGTGCCTAGGAAAACGAAATTTTTAGAAGAAAAATAACCTAAAAATCCTACACTTTTGTTGCACCAGATCGCATCTGAGGGCATTGAGTTCTAGAAAAATTTCCCTTAGACCCCTCCCCCATGCCGACGATCACAAAACTTATTGCCTCCCCGTGACGCAAATTCTGGCTACCACCACTGCTTCTTCCACCAGGACGGCGATTCACAAACGTGAAAAAGTCCCCCGGGAGGCTCTATACCGAAAATTTTCGGCGCAAAGTATGCCAAATTTCATGAACGATTTGGAAATCTCAGGAAGGGGAACTACCCCCTTCCACCGCAGTCTACGATCCTGTGCAGTAAATTTTACGAATTGGCAATTAGTTGATGATTTTATTTCAAATTATCGGAACTTTTCAGAGGTCTAAAGTGATAAAAACAACTGCAATATTAGTATAAGATTTGGAAAGGAAAAGTTATGGCAGTAAATAAGGATTTTAGGTCCTAGGCTTGCTTTAAGGAGAAAATCAATTTTGCATGCAATTTTGCAATGTATTTTGCATGCTGATCGTGAGTTTTGACTTTTCAGTACATGAACGTATGAATTCAGTACATGGACGTATGCATTCAGTACATGATCGTAAGCAGTTAGTACATGAACGTGTATTTTTAGTACATCGCATGAGTTTAGATGATGAACGTATGTCGGTGAGCCTTTCGGCGGACTTCGTGAACGCCGAAAGGCTCACTCAGTATGGCATGCGGGGAGGACAATAATAACATGATGATCATAAGTTTTTACATGTACAACGTGTGTTTTTATATGTACAACGTGTGGTTTTACATATACATCGTAACATTTAACATGATGAACATATATATTTAGTATATGATGGTGTAAATTTACATCATGATCGTATGAAGTTAGTACATCATCGTATATTTTTGGTACATGAACGTGTAATTTTAGTACATGTACGTGTATTTTTAGTACATCATCATATGTAGTGAGCCTTTTGGCGTGCCATAAGTGAGCACTGTGGCCCATCACGGAATTTTGGCTGTCTGTAACTCTGTTGCTTACCTTCTCTTGAAGAACTACCTAGCCTTATTCTTCTCTTGCATGGCAACAACGACGTACGTGTGCATCGCAGGGGCCAAGTTCAATTCACACACGCACACGCAATGCACGCACGCAAGTAAAGTCGGTATGGTGTGAGAGCGACTGCGCTGCTTTAGTACACTGGATACACTCATATACTGTAAGCAGCGCCAAGTTCCAAACAAATGACGTCACAAATAGACCGTGTGAATCATGCAGGCTACCTTTGATCTGGCCGCCCGGCAGACGTCGTGTGTTGCTCCTGCACCCACACTGACTGTACTCCAGGGTCCGAGATACTTTTTTAATTTCGGGTGCTATTTTCGAAAAAACTAGCCCCCAATTCCATTTCGAGTGTTACTTTGGGATTTTCGGGTGCTGTTTCCTATTCATTGATAAATGGCCCTAAATGCATTTATACTAAAGACAGCAATGAGTTTTCTATAAACTATGCACACACTAACTACTTCCCTTCAAGTGCGATAGAACAGACCGGCCAGCCTGACATAGCAAAAAAGACGACCGTGCTGGGACGTGGTTAGCTATTTCCATCATGGGCCATTCATACACAATGTACGCGAGTAAGTGTGAAAGCGTACTGTTACAGCTTGTGGTCGCAAGTCAAACCAATAACAGCGAAAGATCACAGAAGAACGAGATTAAAATTCAACAACTTAATGATTACTTACAATCTCCTTATCTTACTTAAATTTACAATAATTAATTAGACTTACTCACAATCCTTTACTTAATATTTGCCTGGTCTGGTCCAAGGGCTGGTAGTGTATGCACGTTGACGATGGTACAGTAGTAGACCTGCAGCGTGCTGTAGCGTAGGAACTGGTTCCACGAGCGAATAACGACAAGGCTAGGCGATGATGGATGATAACAATCTCAATACACAGCGTAGAAACGGCGCAAGGCAATTTATCAGAAGTGTTCGGTGTCAGTGGCTGGCTTATGATATCTCAGCAGTGTGACAGTCTGGTCTCGTTGATGTCTCTCATCTATAACAGTTGTTGAACTGCCTTTTATACGCCAGGCTTTTAATCGAGAACTCTCCAGAATTTAACAGAAACTTCTAGTGCACACAGTCCAGCAATTACGAGAACGTTCCTTGTATGCACCGTAGTAAACAAACAATGTCAATACTTTTTAGAAGTGTCGTCAGTCCGCGTAAACAGTTCTCATTTCTAGACAATTCTAGAAAGGCTGCGTTGAAGTTGAATTCCCTGGAACTTTCCATTCGCTCGTCGATGGATTCAATCCGGTGTTCCTGACTGGTCGTCTTGTAACAGTACCCCCCCCCCCCCGTACGTACGTAGTGCAATAGTGCTATACACACCTGATATTGGCTTGTAAGCAACCAAGTTAACTAACATCACAGCAGTTCCGAGTTCCAAGCAAATGACGTCACAAGCACACTGATATGAACCAGGTAGAAAGTATTTTAGATGCACTTGGTGCAATATTTGAGCAAATTTTAAGCAATAAGAATGCAATTTTTTTGACATTTTTACAGAGCGTTTTTGTCCTGGAAATGAGGGGAAGGAGCCCACCACATTTTTGACGGGGGTAGGCTTTAGTCAACCAACCCCCACCCATTCGCCACATATGCCTCTCACTAATTGCATCTGTTATTGAGAATCCTGCATTCTGATTGGTTAAACACTGACCTGCTTTTCCACAACATACGGTCAGTAAACCTATGCACTGATAAAAATAAAGTTTTCACACATTTTCGGTGGTAGAAGAGAAATTAACCACATTTGTCGGACTTTTATTGTCTCATAAACCGTCTGGACTCCCAGTTTGCAAAATAACGGACTCGGTTTCGCCTCGTCCGCCAAATGCGATTTATTCCTTAAAGTGGGTATGACACGGCCAAAGTACGTTTCTCAGTAAATATTGTTTGGGTACAGCTTGAAATGAAGCAAATGTTTTTCCGACTCAACTGCGTCCATAAACACAGTAATACGACCTTGTGAATTCCCCATTTACAGGCCAGACTCAGCCATCAGAAATCCAAAAGCGAAAAAAAGTATGTGAGCGCGTCTCAAGATCGTGACGTCATTGGAGGCACGGTTAGTAACACTGTACCAGGCAGCTCTGCCATCGTTCTACACATCGAATCATGTGCATGCTAACGCGTGATAGCAGGTACATCATTGCAGACACCTGTGCTACGATACTATACAGCAGCGCGCGTGACCAGTGACCACATCGTGAACTATGCGTCGTTGCGCGGTGACTGCTTACCATCACAATAGCAACGTTACTGAACAGCTCACTGAGTAAAGGCGCGCTTGTTATGGACTGTCCATACATGTTCATAGCTGTTCTGTACAGCGCGCCCGGACCGCGTTCTTTTTGCACAAAAACAAAGCTGTTTATTATAAGCAGGGAAGCTAAAACACGGGCGCATATGCACGCGAACATATTGGCCAATGATATGCTTCGAAGCCCCCAACATGTTCCGCGCTTTGCGCTCTGTATGTTGGGCGGGTATTGTGATACAATCCTTTTCATGAAGTTTCTAAGATATGAAACTTTCCCAAAGCGTTGCATTATTTTCACATCTAGATACGCTTCCTTACATAGCGCAGTGCGGGGTGCCGCCAATTGCGTCATAAAAGTCAGGTGACCTGTTGCGGCATTTTTCGAAATTGGATTTCTGGACGTTTTTCTTCAAATTCTATTTATGCCGAACTGCGCCGGTTTTAATTGTGTGTGAGATGATACTTTTACATTACTGTACCCAATCTTGCAAGACACAAAAGTTATTTTGGCCGTGTCATGCCCACTTTAAACAGTACGCACTGTCAGTAATATCGGGAATTTCCAGTCTGCGCTTTTCATACTTTCTTTCAGAGCACACTAGTTTTGATAGGGCCAGTACAAGAGGCTCCTGAAATATTGGAAGGGACATTGATCGCTACGTTGTCACCACCAACAATTACTCGGAAAGGGGTGTATGGACATTAAGCACTCAAAACATCTATTAATCACATTGTTGTAACGAGTCATGACTCGAGTCATTAATTTTCAAAAGGAAAATGACTCAAGTTACATTGAAAGTAGTAAATGATTCGACTCTAATTTTGCAAAACTGAGAGACTCTTGCAACACTGATAAATCAGAGAGACGAGCGGAGTGATGCCAGAGGGCAATCTACTGATCTAAATGTAGGACTGACATTAGTCCTACACATGTCTTACATAGGTTCTTCACGTGACGTCATTGCGTTTCAGTCTGGCATACTGGTCGTCACTGATCATGCGCAGAAGGTGTGTTATTGATACGCACGCACGGTACGGCCTTAGTTACAATTGTTGTACAATGGACGTCTGGCCGTCAAAATAGAGAAACGCGCAGCACAGTGACGTCGGTGAAGAACCTCTATAGAGGTTATGCACGTGACGTCAGTGCGTTTTGCTGGATGGAACTGATCATGCGCAGTAAGTGTGTTACCGATACGCGCGCACGATAGCACCAAGTAACAATTGTTGCACAATGTACGCCTGGATGGAAAAATAGAGAAACGCGCGACACAGTGACGTCGGTGCATAACCTCTATAGAGGGGTTTCACGAGACGAGATCGCCCGTCTCTATGGTTTTTGAAGGGCAAGATCGCGCGTCTCTGGAGGTTTTGAAGGGCACGCGTCCATTGTGTCACATTAGTATCAATAGAAGTTTAACAAATTTACTTCCTTTGTGTCCCTAAAAATTTAATGCTTCGCCTGCCTTAAGCATTGCTCAAGCCTACATAATTTTTCCCCATTTAAGTAAATTTCCTCATCACTTAGAAACACAACGACACGTAAGCTGTATGAAAAGTTTTCAATGAGATTAACAGAAATGACAATTTTTGCAACTAATAAAGACAAAGCCTAAAATTTCATATGTTTGTGTGACGACTGGCAACGAAAAGGTAACTGGTCTATGTAAAGAGGAGACCTGTTCATTGTCATTCTAACAATAGGTCACCAAATCCCAGTTGATCGTGTTCATTGTACTCTACAGTACATTTTGAAGAGAAAAACAAGATTACCATCGGAAACAAACATTGCTTCATAATGTCTTTAAAATGTTGGGTCTCCTTCCTAATCCCTGGTTAGACTAATAACGAAAACTCCAACTCCAAACTCAACTCACAGCGGTGATTTGATTTTCAGCATTCCAGCATTTTATATGCAAGTTAAACCTTGAATGTAGTCAGTCTCGCTTTTCTCTCAGGAAACTGGTCAATTATTGTTTCAACAGGGAGTTGTTATCCGAATGGAGGTAGCACGAGAAGTTTTATTTATGCTAATACTTTAAGACCTATTTAAGTGTTCAACGATTACCAACTATTAGCTGGTGATAAGGCTTACGAGTCCCTTTATTTAATTGCTTTCAACTTCAGTTGATTTTTTTCTCCTTGCCACATCATTTACCCCTAGTAATACTAGTAATATTTTAACAATGAGGCTTAAATTGAATAATGCTTTTACGTGTACGTTTGTATACCGCCATCATACAATGACAAGGTTTTTTAACTCAAAACGGCTGTTTACTGGAACTAAATCAATACAAATGCCCCTACTTCTTCTAAAGAGACCATACGCAAATGAGTTGAAGAGACAGAAGCCTAATTCTTTCACTGCATTCTGAAAAGTTTCCTCCAGTTTCCTAAAATAACCTAACATAAATCTGTGTTTACAATTTTTACATAAAATCAAGCCGATTTGACTCATTTGCGACACCAAGCGACACCAGAAAGACCATGCAAAAATGCATTGAGGTTTCGATGATACATATTTTATTCCAAATAATTCCATGTTGTCCCATTTCTTTCAGTCACTGGTCAAATGCTATCTTAACGTATTGGAAAAACAGTTGTGTCCATACTTATCTTGAGAATTTTTGGGAAATTTTGCATTTTGACCTTTGGTGACCCCTTATGACAATCTTGGTTTTCAGTGTTTGACCCCTGGTGACCCCAGACGACCTTTGATCCCTACCAAAACCAATAGGGCTCTTAGTCTCACCATACTGCATCTGCATACTAAGTATGAAATCTACCCAAGCTTTCTACCTCGAGATATCGTGTTAACAATATTTTTCAGGGTTTGACCCTCCGTGACCCCAGATGACCTTTGACCTCCACCAAAAGCAAAGGCATTCCTTGCCTATCCACAACCCATCTAAGTACTAAGTATGAAATTCATCCAAGCTTCCTACATCAAGATATCGTGTTAACAAGGCTTTCAGACTTTGACCTCTAGTGACCCCAGATGATCTTTTACCTCCACCAAAAGCAATAGATTTCTTTCTCTTTTCATAATGCATTTCCATATTAAGTATGAAATTTATCCAAGCTTCCTACCTCGAGATATCGTGTTAACAAAGTTTTCAGGGTTTGACCCCGGACCCCAGATGACCTTTGATCTCCATAATACAATAGCATTCTCCCTCTTACCATAACGCATCTACATACTAAGTATGAAATTCATCCAAGTTTCCTGCCTTGAGATATCTTGTTAACAAGCCTTTCAGAGTTTCCCCTGGTGACCCCAGATGACCTTTGACCCCACCAAAAACAATAGGGTTCTTCCTCTTAATATGGGGCATCTATGTACCAATGAGAACTGTCAGAGTTTCTCTTCTTAAGATATCGCGCACACAAGCTAAGTGTCACAAACACACACACCCACACACACACATACGCCATCATGACTGCATAGCAGGGGCGTCGATCCTGGTGGGGAATGGGGGCAATTGCCCCACCAAAGAAAATATTGGTGGGGCAAACATATCGTTTTGCCCCACCAATAATTCAGGCAGAGTAAAAAAAATATATAATATTGTGGTATACAGACTCTCAAGCTTCGAGAAAACGCCAATTTGAGCCAATTAAAGTATTAATGCATGGGAATCTCCCAGCTAACCCATTCAACATAACGCATATCCCCATATCTCTAATTTTTGAACACTTCAGATAACTATTTATGCATTTTCTATTGAAAGTAGGGACTCCCAAATTCAGTAATATTTATGTCAGATGGGTAACAATGTCATCCATCTTACCAGAAATTGAGCACCTAGTACAGGGCAGATGGAAAGGTATTAATCCCGAGGACGACCTTCCGACACAGTAGTCGAGTATTGGCGCTTAAGGCTCAGATCATGTCACTTGAGAATGTTCCATTACCTGAAGACAACGGACACACGGAAGAGGCGAAACACGGAAGACGGGTATTACAAGTTTGCTTGGCAAATCTAGTGTACAACACACGATTCCTCAAGTCATGAAATTGCTCACACTGTATCTTCTTTGCCCCTCCACCACTGCGTCGGCAGATAGATCATTTGAGTCAACTTTGCAGACTGAATACTTGTCTAAGAAGCACCATGTCGCGAGAGTTACTGAGTTATTGTAAGTCCCTTGTTATGTATCCCGACAAACTGGATGGCCGATCAACCTGAGACATATCGCTATTCGCTAACCGGTTCATTACCAAAAAAATTACTTCCGTCGAAAGACATTCAAGACCTCAAGTAGCCCTTGTTAGGGCTATTCGGCCTTTTGTTTTAAATAACATACAATGCAATCTAAATTATTCCCGTCTATCTGAACTCCCTCTTCTCTACCGGTTCTCCGATATGCGTACCCCTCTGATCTGCATCTCCCTCTCATCTGCCGGCGTGGCGTGTGAAAGAGAATAATAGTAACCTGGTGTAACCCTCCTAGTTTTTGCGATATCGGTGAGCCTACCCAATAGGGTCTAGACCTCAAGTTGCAGTGAATGGACAGACTGTATCGACTTAAATCTGGTTCATCAAGATATGCAGTGATGTTTAAGACGGTTTGCAAAGGCAACAATTCCTTTTTAAGATTCGGATAGTCAACTCTCACGCATTCAGCGTGAGTGTCACACATTTCAGCTCAATCTCATGTTCACATGATGAATCAACAGTTTCTCACGCAATATCTCAATATCGTGTAAAAATTCCACTCATAACGCAAACGATGTGTAGGGTGCCGGTAGAACTTTAGCTATCACGCTACCTGAGTTCGTTCTCCAACTGATCATGTCTCCTTAAAAATTTCCAGAAACATGAAACATCTGTAAGCTGGCAATTCTTGGCATGTAGTAATGAGGTACGGGAAGTGCCATTTCCTGCAATCTAGGGGTATATTTGGAAAAAAGTCCCCTTGACGGGACGCTCCACGCGAACCGATCGTCGCGCTCCTCGTCAGTAGTCTCCCAGCGAATCTCACAGTACTCTCGCCAGTAACTAAAAGTTGACAGCTCTGGGGTTATTCCTGTGTAGGCCGAAAGCTAGAAACGGGTATCATCAACGTTACACCCTGTATATAGTGTTTTGTATTCATATTATGCAATATGTTCTATTAACAATCGACGTGTATAATGTAGGAACTACACGGAGCTTCATCCCCCTTGTAATCTTTTTATTCTTCGAGGGATAGGAGAAAAGAAATATTCCAGACCTAAAACAATGCTTTTCTTGGCGTCTATCCACGTCCACTTCTCCTCTAAAATATTACTTAAACGGAAATAATTCGTTCTCATATCCCTTATCACAAATCGAATGTACCGTATGTCTGACAGTCTGATAGAACGGTGGTTGTGATCTCTGGCCTTGTGATTTAGTACTGCCAAGTACAAAACCTAGAAGGCGTTGAACACACGCGTTCGGAATAACAAAATCTTGTTCAGTCTGAAAAGCTTTTTTTCTTTTATTCTACTTTCAGTATACTTGACTCCTTCATAGATTGTCAATCTGAATTAAAAAAAAAAAACTGAAAAGGAAAATAATTAAATCGGGAAGAAAGCTAACGGTATGATTTACCATGTATTTTGTGTACGGTGTGTCTGTGTGAGCGTGTTTGTTCGCGTGTGTGTGCGTGTGCGCTCGAGTTCGTGTGGATGGATTGCTTATACAGGGGTCCGGTCCTGGACGTGATCCAAGGTTCCGGCTGTCCGAAAATTTTTGCCCCACCAATTCCCAAACCCGATCGACGCCCCTGTCTCATAGGTTTCTCTTTCATAGAAACCAAAAATATTCTTATTTTACAGGTGACTGGTAATGTTATGGCAATGGGTAAAATCGCCATAGTTCAGATGTAGCAGACGACAAACCTCTTTGTGTAAACTTTTTAATCCAGTTTAGTGCTTATAGAAATCTTAAGTGCAAGAAAATTGAATTAATACGCAAACCTCACTTCATAGGAAGTTTTGGCGAGCTATCTCCATTCAAACAACAGCTGCCAGGTATCAATGTCAAGACTCATCCGCTCAACCTACTTACAATATGAACATTCAGTCCAAAGCGGATATTCGATACCTGTTCTAATAGACATCAAAAGTATGATCAAACAGCTTAATGTCTTCTCAAAATTTTGATAGTTATGGTAAAAAGTGTAATTCTATGCCAGGCCCAGGTGGGGAAAGGTTTCTACTTCCAAAAGTCCATTGCAAACAAAGTATCATCGTGAATGCTAGACCCGCCGGGTGCCCCAGGGTTCGCCCCCAGAGCGCATAGGAGCTACGTCACTGATTTGAACAAATAGTTATAGTTGTCATTTAATTACGGTTAGAGGGAATTCTTCGTAAACACTACAGTTACATTGATACACTGCGTATATTGATCATCACCTTTGAGATTGCGAATGTGTAAAAGTTTTTTGTTTGCAACTTTTTCATTGATTGATTTGTCATTTGACAATATTTCTTGAAAATTTTGGAATAGTAATGAGTTTTAACTGAGAGGACAGAAAAACTTTTTTCTGGATACAATTCAAATCAATTTTAAACACATTAAAACACGTAGTTCAAATCTGGATCAAAAATCAAACTTCTTGACCTTATGAACGCTTTCGACCCCATTAATCCTGTGATTGGTAGAATCTACCTATCTCCTGACAGAGCATTCCCAGACCGATATTAAAGGGGACTTTTTATACTCTAGGACTACTGGACTATAACTTTCCCGTACCCCCTAAATCTGTGATTTTTCAACACTTGCTACTATAAACAAATACCCTTTGTATATTTTCCAATCCACCCGAAGATTTGTGTTCACCTGATTTTTGTTCCGTTAATATAAATGTAAGGGATTCCAAACAACATAGTATCGTTAAAGACCATTCAAGGTGGCACTAACTTCAGTCTGATGCTCAAAATGAAGCTATGCATACGGATATATCATTGCATTATTTTTGCATGTTGTTAGGTATAAAGAAGGGCCAAGGGTATCGATATGTACATGCAGATATGCAATTAAGTAATTTTTGATAAGAGTGAATTGTTTACATAGATATGAAAATGTACTCGAGATGATGAACAACGTGTAATGATTATTCATTCATACTTAGTTAAAATCCTCAACTTCTATTGGTTCATGGAAATCAACGTTACTAACGTTACCGCTGTTAGAGCTGAGATCTCTAATATGTCCACACTTTTCTCCTAATGTACGTTTCAAATGATGTAACTGTTTATCTCCCAGAATCAGTAGTTGAATCCTAGGCAAATTCCATCATTTTAAGTAACTTAAACGCTCAAGAATACCTGAACAGGTCCGTTAGGGTTTGAACAAATGACGAACAATTTTAAAAAGACCGCGCTACTTAAGCATACTGGTGGATATGTCACTGCATGCATACGTACGTTGCACGTGCATGCGTTTATGTACACAGCATGTGCGCCCACAACATACACAACGTACCATGGCCTAGTGAATATGCTCTGTGTGCAGTGCAAATGTATATGATACAAATGCAAGATTTCGTGGCTAAGGGGTTGTTATGGAGTCATAATACCTGTAGTTACGTTACCAACTGTTAATTTTTTGTCCTTTTGGCTGTTGAAGTCTTTAAAGAAGAACACCATTTCTCAGATTTAGTCCGCAGTTGTTATATTTCATGATTTATGAATATTTCATTGAATTCATTTTGTTTAATAGTAGGCTACTTTATTAATTGCTCACGTACGGTTCTGAAAGGTTGTGAATACGTCTCATCTTTCCTCGGGGTTTAGATTTCAATAAAAATGTGGTTATCTGCAAACACAAATTTTCTTTCTTTTTGGTCTTTTTTCATCAAATTCTTGTTGTGGTATGAATGAACAGAGTTAATCAACGCTGGACCGTGCATTAAATAGAGGATAATGCACTCCGGGGGTTAATGCTATCGCTAGATGCACTCGGGCTGCGCCCTCGTGCATCTCTTGCATTAACCCCCGATCGTGCATTATCCTCTACTTAATGCACGGTCCAGCGTTGATTAACCCTTTATTAACCATGAGATAAATTGCTATTCCCTGGCTGAAAAAGTAAGCTGTTCTAACAAAACTTTCATTAGTTGGTTTTTTCATTTGACACTGATGATTCATAAGTAGAAACCTTGGAACATCAGTTGCCTCAAATTTTCTATAGACACCTGATAAAATCATTTCAGGTCAAAATAGGACAAATGAACCAGTTTACTGTACACAATTACATTCCAAAATGGCATGGTCAAGATTTAGTTTAAGGTCAAATTTTGTACCATTTGACCCCAATGACCTCATTAGTTAACTGATTCACGGTATATCTATATCAACAAAATAAAATTTCGTGGCCAATAGTTTAAGGAGTTGTTTGTTGCTCTCGAGTTTCTTGATGTACAATAATAGCCATTTAACTTTCCCCTATCCCCAATATTTTTTATTTTTCAGCACCTTGACTCTTGGCAAATACCCCACTATATTATTTTCCCAACCCACCCGAAGACACTCCTATACCTGGATTTCCCTGTTCGTAGTCATGTTAGGGAATCGAAAAAAACATGGTGGCATTAACGACCATTCCAGGTGGCACTTACCCCAATCTGAAGCCGGACTTAAATTCAGTTTTGTTTGGAATCCCTACCTACCTACCTGCATGCTTACCTGCTCAACTGCCCGCCCGCCTGATGATTGCCGGACCGCCATTATGCCCACCTACCTACTTACTACATACCCATGTACACACATGTCAGCAAAAATGAGAGTAATAAGCGTGTTTCACAAATACATTAAGTAGTGCTGATGGCAATCTCGTTGCAAATGGCAGTTGACTTCAGGTGTAGATGTGATTTGTTTTCAGCATTATCACACCTTGAAATTCAAAGCCATCCCGCCAAGGTAATGGAGAATGTCTGTAGTATGTCAACTTTGAGAGGCACTATGGCTATCATAAGTGTGATTCACAATGACTCACTCGCTGAGAACAAATCTCCATAGCTCGATAACATGAAAACTAAGTGTTAATTATGCAGCGGGATTAAAACTCCTTTTGAAACGGGATTATTTACTGAGGGTTGAAATTTGCACACAGCAGTTGGAAAGAGAACAGAATCACGACGGCTCATGTATTACGTGAACTCATTCAGTTGAACAAAAATGTTACAGTATCATTTAATTTTTACATTTCATCACCAGTCTTACACATTTTTGGGTTGCATCTACCCTGCAGTTTGTACGATTAATTGTCAAATCACCCACGTATACAGGATGCCAAAAAAGATGGCAACCAAACAGTTCAACCGGACGGGGTCAATGGGTCGGAGCTCCGGGAATCTGCTGGATTTTAGTTATTCTAAGAGCTTTTAGTGGCTTTGTTTACACATGCTTCTCCATAAATGTGATAAGATATTTCAAAGATGGACAGTTCAAGTTTTCAGACTGGAGTGTCACAGAACTTCTGTGATTCGCCGCCGCCACCACCGCCACCATCGTCATCGTCGTTATAAAAAGTTATACAGCGCCTCAGCCCTATTGTGTTGTAACAGGGAGTTGTTACGTATCAACTCCTTGGTTGTACAAATACCAAAGATAAAAGTCAAATGAACGTAGAAGTTAACAAAGTAGATCTTTACCTTAATAAAGTACAGAAATTAAAAGAAAAAAAAATAGAAGCTGAGGGTCACAAACGAGTTACAAACTTTAAATCAACGGGCAGTAAAAAACAATAAAAGGAAGAAAAAGTAGACAACAAATGTGCAAAAGAAGGAAAGCTAAATTTTCAAAGAGTTACAGCCTTCAAGAATAACCAGCTATAGAAATGATAAAAGGAAGATTAAGTAGACTTAAAATTGTACGAAATAAGCTAAATCCTTACATCCTTCTTTTAAAAAGGAATATTCTTAAATTCATAAATGGCACTGGTGTACTGCGCTAACTCTAGAAAATTGTTCCATAATGTTGTTTCGTAGGCTGAAGTCCTAATTTTGGGCAAACAGGAGAAATTTGTATTGAGTGCAAAGAGATCTAGATGGCTAATGTGTGATGTGTTTGGAGCTGATTCCGAATGTAAAATGGGGTCGAACGGTTCAGGGCTTTGTATGTGTACACGAGAATCTTAAAGGTGATCAGTCGTCTTGAAATATTCTTTGTGACGTCAGCCTTTTCTTGACATGTTTCTGCAGTCGTCACTGTTCAAGGATACACCGTACAAGTAGCTATGATGACATCGGTATAGCTAGTAGGTATACAGCTACAAGCCGTCTCTTCTTGCTTACCGATTAGCTATACCATGCTTGTACGGTGTATCCTTGAAAAGTGACGACTGCAGAAACATGTCAAGAAAAGGCTGACGTCACAAAGAATATTTCAAGACGACTGATCACCTTTAAACTTATGGTAATCAAACGTTTACACCATTGACGAAATATTTTCTCTGCACCAGCTACGCTGGTTGATATCAAGCTTGAGCCCTCTGTATGAACGCACATTGGCCGCAAAGGCTTGAATGACGACACCAACGATAAGAGGTTAAGTACGTAGTATTCTGATTCCTAGATCTGTAGCCACATGTAAGTGTCTTGTTACTCAAACTGTGCCTCCTGTCCTAGGCTGGGTTATTGACAGTTCAGTAACTTAGAACACCACTTAAGGAAGAAGCTGTAAAACACATGCGTGTGAAGTTGACTACCCAAATTGTACGGGTATAAACCACCGGGGTATTAAAATGCGTGAGTGCGTGGCACTGTGTGTGGTTCGATCCGAAAGAAAAATATATATATATATATATATATATATATATATATATATATATATATATATATATATATATACGTTTATAAGTACAATGAAACTCTAGGCTAGGCCCTTAATTAAGTAACAATAATACAGTATCAGTCTCATGTACGTGTTACCCTACACACAGAGGTTGCACACAAAAGATCCTCTTCACTCTTTGCTCACATCTCCATTACGACCATAATTACAAACTGAATCAATGAACTCAATGTGCCATGCAATCATCCTGCAACAGAAACACAACCCAATCGTTAGCGATTCATCTTCAGAACAAGGATAAACTTACGAAATGGGGCTGACGGGGTTACCAATGAGTTAAATCTGTCGACTGGATTTCATAACATGAAGTACGCCACTAATTTAAAGTTGTAATCTGCCCGCACATACCGGTCCCTAAATGTGACGTCATCACATTTACATACATTTAATCACATAAGGGCAGATTTCTCAATACATGTAACGTACAACAATAATATAAAACTAATAAAGCAATTTCAATAACCTCTTTACTGTAAATGTGAACACATTCTTTAAACATAGACTGAGTCAGTTGACAAACAAATAGTGCACCTTCAAGTACAATGATCAACTAATTTTCTCCTTCCAAAGCTTCAACTGTTTCTAGTAAACATAACTTTGCTACTGGCCTGACTAATTCTGTGTCTTGTGTTTTCACTCTAACAGTTCTTATCAAATTTCTTTACTAGGATATGTTTCCACTATCCTACCCAAGACCCATTTATTTCTAGGAAGATTGTTATCCACTACTAACACTAGATCATCTACTTTACCATGGGCGTCACCAGACATTTTTAAAGGGGGTCGTATTTTGTGTGAAGGAGGAAGTTATTGCAACGTTAGCGGCAATGTTCGCGCGTAGCGCGAGCACTACGGCGATGGGTCCAGGGGCCCTCTTAAGGGCCCCTGGTGGGGTCCAGGGGCGAAGCCCCGGGAGCTCTGAGGAGTTACACATTTCAAATGCCTATAATGTGGTGAAATTATCGTCAATATTGCTAGTTTGATAATGCCCAAAATATGATTTCATATTAAAGCAAATCGTGAACCCATGGTTGGAGATCAAAAATCAAAGCTTTCAAGTCTTAAAATGACAATGGCACCAGAACGTTTTTCTTTTAAAGTTGGAGGCCTATCATGGGAACCATGGGCTTGGTCAAGGGAACCAACTGGTAGGATCCAGAGGCAAAGGATTCCCTGGACAAAACCCTCGGAAGCTCGTGGAATACAATGAAATATTCAAGATTAAGGAGGTAAAAATAGCTAACCTCAAATAACAAATCACAGCAAAGTTTTAAGCAAACTGAACTCTGCAATGCAAAGAAATTTAAGAAAATCGTTCAAATCTGTAATAAATAGGGTCTCGTAATTGCTTAAGTTATCAGACTCTACAGAAGAGTAAGTTTGTGCAAAATGTGATTTTTACCAATTTACTTTGTTTTTACTTTCAACCTTTCTCTTTCAAGACCTAGAAAATACTGTACATGTCTTTTATTCCATTAAAATAGGTAACGGAAAATAGTAATTTGGGGGACTCGATCTGTAATTGCCATTGCAGCGAAATCAACCACTCAACAAATTAAAAGAAATTTATACTTTACAATGGCAGAAGAAACCTATTTCGATTTTTGGTACATCCTTTAATCGTTTCTGTAACAAAAAGCTCAAAGGGGGGTCGTTTGCACACCCCAACCCACCCCCTTGGTGACGCCCATGATTTACAATTCCTTTGCAAAGTTGACCATTTTTTCTCTGTTGTAGCATTGGAAGGTACTCTCTAACCCACCTTCGCCAAAAAATGTTAGCCAGATAATGTACTTGCTTCCAACGTTGCTTTGGACACACATCCCGAGGCATTGTCTGGTGGCATTTTGTAGGGGTCTTATATGAAAGATAAAAAATTTTCATTACATGTCATCCAAACCCCATATCAAAACTCCATTCCTAACTCAAGATATCTCTTCCTAAAGATTGATTACTTTTAATAAGAAATACCTCCAAGTTTCCTCAAGGTTACAAAACGTGATCCAAAGTGGGCAAATTGCCTCAGATTCCTTTTGTTATTCTTTATAATTGGCTACCTGGTTTGTCCTTGAAATTTGATACCATTGGAATGTTTAGATGTTTTTCCGTGTAGATATAGTGAAAAACTGTTCCATACTTATGGTACAGCAAATAAAGTTATACAATATTCAATATAGTGATATCAACATTATAAAGAAATACAAAAGTTACATCAAATCCATTTGCCCAGATGACATCACAGATTTCCCATCATGCACTGGGGAAACTGAAAATGTAGTATTTCTTTAAAAATTTGTATCTTCCAAATGCAAGATGCTATTGAGGTGGGGTTTTCACTGCCTAACAAAGAAAATTTTTCTGCTTTTTTGAAAGCATCAAATTTGGTCACCAGACCATGCTTTTCACATGACTTTCCGGGAAACTTGTGTCGGAGCGTAATAACAACATGTGATTAGGAGTGAGAGGTTCCAGATCATGATTATCACTCGAAACATGTGTTAAGTGGGCGACCATTAACAACTGCCTCTGCTAAGCACATTACAGTAGATAATCTTTCATCGTCCAAAAACTGCTCCCTAGAAAGGCTAGCCAATACCTTGAGAGTAGACCTTATTAAGCGTTCCCAAGCCCCGTCCATATACGAAGCAGCTGGTGGGTTGGATTTCCAGCAGACCATCTAGCCATTTAGGAACTCATTCAGCACAAGTTGATTCCAGTTTCTTATTACTTCTCTAAGCTCACGTTCAGCACCTGTAAAATTACTTCCATTATCAGACCTAATCTCTTTTGGTTTGCCTCTTCGTACCATTAATCTTGAAACGCATTAATAAATGAATCTGTGTCGAGCTGATGTGCAACTTCGATATGAATAGCTCTCTTAGCGTTTAACAACAAAAAATACAACCATATCGCTTGACCTTTGACCTGCCCACCTTAACAAGGAAAGGTCCAAAATAGTCCACCCCAGCATAGGTGAAAGGCGGTTCATGAAGGGTAACTCTGACCAAAGACAAATCTGCCATTCTTTGTTCCACTGGTGGTTTGTTCAATCGCTTACTTTGGAAACACTCCCCTTACCACTTGACGCACAATAATCCTTGCACCTAATACCCCAAATTTCTCTCTCAGCAGGGCTAGTACGTACTCTTTACCACTATGAATGACCTCTCATGAATGCCTTTAATAATAAGCTTTACAATGACACTCTGCTTAGGAAGTATTGCAGGGTACTTAATACCGTTACTTACAGGTGCATTACTCAACCGTCCACCAACCGCGAAACCTGAACTACACCCGTGTCTCAAGCCTGCGGGTTTAGCTTTTATCTGAACTCGATTTTTCCACAGTGACCTTATTCCCAACAAGCTGTACTCCAATTTAGTCTCTCTGAACATATTTTACAATGGATTCCTCAGCGGACTTTAACTCATTTACTGAGAGAGGTTGTCCAAGGTTTAAAAGCTTTATATTGGGTATGTCTTTTCTTTCAAGTAACACTTGCATAAGGATCCAAGCTAACTTCCTCTTGAGATGGTACCAATCTGATTTTGCTTTGAAACAACTTGTCTAAGGCTGTACACATTGCCTTGACTTTGCCTGTAGCAAGGTAGGTATCTATACCACACTCGCTAAACTTGATTTCTGGATCAGTATACAATTTTGCCAGGACTGGTTCCTCTGACTACTTATCCCTTTCATGCCACAAATAATTTGGACCATGTAACCAACGTGACCTATCCACTAACTCTTCAGCTGACAACCCTCTAGTTAGCTTACGATAGTATCGTAAGCTTATGCAGCCGTATGAGCTTTTGGAGCCCTATGACGTCATCAAACAATAAAATACAAAAGATATCGCGGATTTTCCATTCACACCCTGTCGAAGAATGTTACTACGACAAAAGAAAAAGTAGCACCAAACGTGTGTCCCAATTGACAGTGCCCATTATGGAACTTGCAGTGCCCTTTTGCAAGAAAGAATTGATCATTTAAAAGGAAGGTGGGAAGAAATTGTTAAAATCTTTCACAATTTCGCTGAAAACACAACTTAGGACGCCTTAAAAAGGACATTTAATGTATTATTCCGCTAAGATCTGCAGTTGTTTCACTAGGGCACTACGTAAACATGTTAGTAACAGTCTGCAGCAGGTATATGGCATATTATTCTCAGCACGCGTGAAGTTGTGTCACATGACTTGTACGTAGCTTCTGTTTGACGCGACCGACGACCACCAGGAGCAAAAATTTAGAGTCCAAATCTATTAAAATTGAAGCCATCTCTGCAACATTCTGACAAATTTATGGTTGGAATGTTCAATTACGTCTAAAAGAGCAATATAATGATAAAAATATTAGCACCTGACCTTTATTGTGTATGTTATGGGATGTTTTGGTTTCGAATTTTGAGATCGTAGCGAGAATGTTTACATACTGAAGGCACTGCAGATATTGCAGTGCTTCCACATTCTAAATTCATTTTTCCTGAAATGGTATCTAAAATTTCCTGAAATCGGCTTGGTATTTCCTGATATTTTCAATGACGCTTCTTTTATGCTACTTTAATGGCTGATCCAGGATTTCAACCTGTCAAGCCATACGCCATTTCCAGATTTCCCTGAAATTTCCATAAATTATCCACCTTCCCGAAAAGTACCCAGATTTCCCGAATTTCGGGTAATTTCGGGAAGACTGGAAACACTGAGATATTGTTTGCTACAATGCCGCAAGTTTCCCGCGGCCGATTTCTGTACAGCATATTCCTTGTTCAGGCACATCCCAGTTTTGGAGGTCTTAATTTAAAGGGTCCGAACAGAGTCCGCTCCGCGAGGAAACTATTCTTTGTTACCGAACTGTGTCATAATATCTGAATATGGTAACTTTACTCCTTTGTATTCTTGTGCTTTTTTCAAAATACAAATGCCTCCACAAATTACAAGCTGTTCCTACAATCAGGGAGATGGATTACCAGCTCCTTGCCGCTAGGAACTTCTTGAACTTTGCGGCGTGCGAGTTCTCATACTGTCATATAGTGACTATCGTAAGCCTGGAAGCCAATGGCTTTTGATTACATAATCAGCTGGGTTCAACTTTAACAGAACATGGTGCCATTGCTCGGGAGTAGGACCATCATTAATCAACGAAAGCGTATTGGCCACAAATGTGTGAAATCTTTTATCTTGATTTGATATGCACTGTGACACAATGATGGTGTCTGTCCAGAAAGCAGAATTCCAGTTAGTGATATCTAACTCTCTCCTGATACTGGCATCTAACTTGACAGTGTTGCAGCAGTTAACTTAAGTTTGGCAATTTTTAGCTGTTTTAAATGAGTAACATTTACACTTAGCTAACAACATAGGCCTACAGCAATGTAACTGATTTTCATCACCTATGATTCTCAGATATTACACGGCGCCATACGCCTTTTCGGAAGCATCCGAGAAATGGATGTATCTCACATGAGTTCACATCCCTGCACCCTGGCGGTTTAAGAAACCTGCTGACCTTTAGTTTTTCCAATTTTGACAAGCCCTGCTTTCAGGAAAGCCACCTATCTTATTCCTTTTGAGGCGAAGGAACCCCCTTTCGTCATACATCTTGCATAATACACTTTGCATACATTGTGTATGATCCAACAAATCCCAAAAGATCACAGATAGAGCAGATTCCACTCAGCAAAACCACTTCTAGTGTATGGATTTGACTTAACAAAAACTTGTACCCAAAGTAATCTTCATGTACATTTCAGTAGACACCAAGGGCTCTTTCAGTGGGCAACGCTTCATAAGTAAAATCCATCCCTTTGATAATCTTACACTTGTCCTCTTCTAGGACATTCTCAAGCAAACTCAAACTGTTACTTAACCACTTACTTAAGTGAAGCCCCCTTTATTAAGTAACCCTGTAAGCTCTCTATACAACCATTCAGCTTCCTCTTCAGTGCTGACTGATTTGAGGCAATCGTCCACATAAAAGTTTCGGTGCACAATGGAAATAGTATAAGGGTGATATTTTTCACGATTGTCACCAGCAACATTCCTTAATGTAAAATTGCAATAACTGGGGCTCCATGAGCCTCCAAACTGGTGATCACCCATCCTATAAACTTTTGCCTGTTGACTCATGTCACCATCCGGCCACCAAAGAAACCACAATACATCCTGATCTGGTGTGACCTTCACTTGGTGAAACATGGCCGTTATGTCTGCTACCATTGCAATATGCTCCATCCTAAATCTTAACGATACCCTTAGTAAGTTATTAGTCATATCAGGTCCCTGAAAGGCTTGCTCATTAAGTGATGTTCCTCGGAATTTAGCTGCACAATCGTAGACAACCCTCAATTACTCTGGCTTCATAGGGTGTCTGACACCGTGGTGTGACAAATACCACTCACGTCCTCTTCGCGCTTCTAGTTCCTGCCCTGAAACAGGAAGTGCATACCCTTGATCCAACATTTCATGCACAACCCCACTATACTTCTCATGTAATTCAGAATCCTTTGAAAGCAGTTTATTCAAAAGCTTGAACCGTTACTCTGCCACCTCTTTATTCATATGCAGATTTGGAGGCCTATGCTTAAAAGGGATTGGTAGCTGGTAATGGCCCCCAGATTTGCAAATGTTGTCTTCACATAATTTCAAGGTTTGCTTATCATTTACAGACAACCCTTTAGAGTCTTGAACCAATGATTCAGACCCTTCAATCTTCCAAAACAACCTGTTTTTCGAAGGTAACATCCGTACCAACAAAATGTATTACACCAAATATTCTGACTGTTGCATTGGCCCTGACATAACGGTCCACTGAGGTCCCATCCAAGACACGTTCGTGTAGCATATGGTTCCCCCTTTTCTCCTGAACTAACTTCTAGAGGCACCAAATCCCCAGGGGCATTTTGGCCAATGAGCAACCCAACAGTACACCTTTTCACTTGTGGCAATTTAAGATCCCTCAAGTGTGACCACTGAGGTCCCTTTGCTCAGCAATTAAATGTTTTATTCTCTCAATGGGATCTCATTCCTGACATAAGCTAGGGGTAAGTCAACTTTACTCCTACCATCCAAGGATGTCAGTTCCAAGCTTACCACCTCGGTTTTAACGACACTGTCCACCCTTTCCAAAGTGGTCAAGGAGAGCTCTTGCTTTCTCCCCCTGAGATTCAAATCTCTCTTGACTGGCCGTTCTGTAAAAAATGAGCTTGTAGATGCATTATCTAAAAGGGCGTAAGTTAAAACACATTGATTGGTATCTCTATTGTAAACATACACAGGCACAATAGGAAGAGCAACCTTCTTATTTGTGATTTTGTTGCCGGCCCCAATGCTACTACACGACTCCATGCCCTTAGCCACACAGCCATTCTTTTCTGTACTTTGTTCCCTTGACACAAGATCAGGTTTTTGAGAAGAACCTCAGCTGTTGGCTGATGCAAAAATTTTGTATGCTTCCTATTACATCCTGGGACAGTCCATGTACGATTCAGCTTACACTTCCCTGCTCTATGGCCTTCTTTAAGGCAATTAAAACATAATTTCCTTTCACACACAAATAAAAGCCTATCTTAAGAACTCATGGGCTTAAAATTCATCACATAGAAACAGTGAGTGATTACCAGTTTCGCATTTGAAGCAATCATTGCCATTCTTTGAACTGTTGTCTGTTACAACCGATTGAAGCTAGACCCCTTGACCTTGACATGTACTCTGTACTACCTCCAAAGCCCTTATTCTTGTCTGTCGTACTTAAATCTCCGTAAATGGGATCATTTAGCTCTTCTGCTGCATCTACAATCTTGGACAAAACTCGTTGGGACATCCCCGCTCCCCTTCACAAAGTTGACCATTTTCACGTCATACAGTCATTTTCTCTGTGCAACTTTGGAAGGGAGGAGCGGGGGCTTCATGTAAACCTGGGAACGGAGATTCAAGAATATTATGACAACGCGTCCCAACAGTTTTGTCTAAGATTGTAGCACAAACGTTACAAGGCCATCGGAAATAAACGGAGACCTATTACGAGACTTCCTTATTATGTTTATGGAAGCGCAGCTTCTCATAAACATATTGTGATTACACAGGATTAGGTCAGGTCACAGTTTTTTTGTGACACGTTTTCTGAAGAAGCAGTTCATGATCAGAACTGCCGCAAGTACTGTATACTTCTTACCACGTGTACATTATTGTAAAGCAGTCACTAAGAAATGATGGTCTTTTTATTGCAAAACAAGACTATCAAGATTTTTCAATGTCAAAACGTCTGAAAGAATTAGACAAATAAGTCTGCACAAATTCAGGTATCTTAAAATGATTTCCACTTGGTGTGACTTATACAAAGTTCAAAAATTACAATAAAATATAATGAAAAGCTTAATTTTCAAAGCTAGCTTTGTTTATAATACTTTTTGCGAGTGAAAAGATCATTTACTGGTCTTCATGGAAAGATGTGACATTTACTCTTTCCTTACTTTTGTAGGATACGTTATCATGACATAAAACACTGTTAGTCCTAGTAGTAGTAACCCTTTTGACATCCTAGAGTATGTGCAGAAATTCTAGAACACGGAAGTCAGCGTCACTGTGACCAACCGCGAAGCACAAAACACAACCAATTTGAGCATGGTAGCATGGTGCCGTTAGTACGGCCATAGTTGCACGGCACAGTGCATGCACGATAGAGTTTCTATTTTCAACTCGGGACGGCCTGGCCACTCTTTCGGTCGAGATTGTTCCCACCCTAGGCCTGTATCGTAATATCGTATTACAGCCGTGTTTATCGAGAACAGTAGGCCATCTTTAGAGCCATTGTTCATGTCAGTGACTCCCACGTTGGCTGACACATGTAAACGGCGAGGGAGGCTAAAGGCGGGTCGGCAAAAGTGCTTTACTCCGTCCTGAGAATATGAAGATTCAAAAGGAGGATTCAAATGAAATTAGCTTAAACAAACGACAAGACAGATTTCTTCCAGGTTACGAAGATTTAATTACCCAAGCCCGTCCCTTACAAGGCGTTATTTCTCTTGCTAATTATCAGAATAAAAACGGAAAATCAATTATTAAGTTTCGCAACCGATGAACAATAGTAAGAACCGAAAAACAACTCAAAAACAAATCTCTTTAATCCTTCTGAACCCTGATTCCCCAATCAATCTCAAAATCACACACTCACACAACACGACACCGGACGTTCGTCCTCATCCAGCTCAATCCTCAGAATCACTTCAAATTTCTCAAATTGTGTATTTCCCACATCTAACAAATTTAAAATTGAATAACAAAATTATCGAGTGCAGACGCACAATATAAATAAATGCAGAAGGGAATCCTCTGTGACGTACTACCTTACTCATAAAAACATTACGTCACAGAGAATTCCCAGTGATGTAAGAACGCGTACACGCACCCTATACATACCGTACGTACAATATAAAAATGCATTAATAAGTTGTACAGCAGTCTAGCGCGACCCGATATGCCCGCGATAGCATGAGCAGAATTAATGTACGAACGTACGTATATATATGTACAAGCGTTGGACTAACATCAGGCCTGTTATGGTTACTGTACGTAGCAACTTTCGGAACGTAAGAAAGTAAGGATTAAAACAGTAAGGTCAGTAAGAATGTCTACCGAGTACATCAATACGAAAGTTGCTAAAACTCTAAAGAAAGTAACAGATAGATTAAAAGACTACAAATTGATTGAATGAAGCTAGGAATGCGAAACAATAATGCAACCTACGGTAAGTCTTATACTGACAAGCCCAAGCCTGACGTTAGGCTAGCCTAGGCCGTAAAGTTACCGTGACATACTATTATAGGCTACTATAGAAGTGAATGTTGTTGACCATTTAACCTAAGGACAGTGTATATTAAGGCCCACTTTACATTCATTACGGCCCACTTTACACACAGAAGTAAACAAAGTAACGTTGTAGGCCTAAGAATATAAACGTGAGGCCTGGCCTCTTCGGTGAAATAGGTGATACATATGTAGTCTACACTTAGTTATGTTGTTGGCCCATACACTCGTTGTACACTGTACAGAAGCTGCAAGCGTACAGAAAATTTTGAAAAATCGCAACCCCTCAGATAGCCGGAAATGGCATTTCCCAGGCTTGTAAGTAGAACCTCAGCAGTCTTTACTTTGAGCTTGTGTTTGCCAAAAAATGTTCCCTTCAATTAAAAGTGAGGAAATTGCAAAAACTTGCTTCAAGAACTAAACCAAAATTTACTTGATCTTGATTTAAGATCACTCTTTAAGAGTTTGTGCCTGTAAAAATGTACCATTTTTTGGGGGGGGGGGGGTTGTGATACATGGGTCCTCAGATCACTTCCCAAAAAATGTAAAGATGCATCATCATACCAATATGTCAAATCCAAATTTTTAGGTCACCGACATTTTGGGGGTGGTTGTAAAGAAATATTGAAATTTAATGCCCAAAAATTCAGATAAATAGTGCACATGATCCCCATAAGCGTAAATATGTGCGCCAAGCACATCCCAACAAAAGGAAAACATATTTTGAAACATCTTATGGGGTACATAGCATAAACGAAAAAATACTTTTGGGATCCCGTTGGCGCGTTGCGTTAAATTGATCCGAACCCTTGACGAACAGGGCCCTCGTACTATTTTCAAGACCTCATAACTTGATGCGCCAACAAGATCCCATGGAGTAAACAACTTTACATGAGAGAACTCAAAGCCCTAAATCAATTTCAAGTAAAAAGTTTATGGGATCTTGTTGGCGCGTGGAGATAAGAGAGGTCAAAAGTTGAAATTTTCATTTTTGTTGCGTTTTCGCACCTCCGTAAGTACACGCGCCAACGGCACAATGGGGCTGCCCGGCGTTTTCGTCTTACTGACAGAGGGCGCTATCATATGGTTCCTACTCGGGTCCTTTTATACGATAAACTATGTAGGAACCCTAAATCCTACAAAGATATTACAAACATAGATCACCCAATCCGTACAGTATATCATGTAAAAAGATATATTATGCATGAGATGCAAGTCTCAACGTACGAATGTGATACAAAACCCAAGAAAACATAAGGATTTGTTGCATAGATACCATCAAACTCCTATAGAGGGATTTCATGTGACGTCACGCGCAATGGATTCCCAGGCACTGAAGGGCAAAACACACACCCAGTAAGCGTATTTATAGCTCACGCGCACGGCATAACCATAGATACTACTGTGACACAATGGACGCGTGCCCGTCAAAACCAAAGAGACGCGCGATCTTGCCCTTCAAAATTGCGTCTAGCTGGTTAAGTCACGTGACTGAAATCCCTCTATAGGCCTACCTACACTGTAAGACGCGCTGACTCTGTATGGAGGCCTAAATACCGACGCGGAAATGTGGATTTGAATGCGCGTCGTTCCATACAGTGATCTGCGTCCAAAACTAAGGACGCGCTACAGAAAATTTCATTGTTAAAGTAGTTGGCGTGTGTACCTTTAACAACGCGTTCTAAACTCGCATAATACTGTCATTTCTCTGTGTATAATCCGGAAATGATTGACTCACACTACTGCGCTCTTGGAAAGCGAACGCTTTGGTTGCTTTTCCGTTGTTAGCGCGTAAGAATTTAAATGCATGTATAAAGGTGCGCTAGTGAAGATACCATAGAAACTGACCAATTGTTTTCAAAGTACTAATTAAAGAAAGAGACAAATCTGATCTTAATGCTCACAAAATCTCACATAGTTTATGTACCCCCTTCATGGTCAGGTAAGATGATGAATATGGCCCTTTTGGCCCATTCCAAGGAGGTACTGCGGGCCCTATGGCACAACATCACACAATGTAAACATTTCATTACATATGTATTTGTTTGCACTCATAGCAAGATATCATGTGAAAAACCAGAACAAATTTGAGTTTTCTGTGCCTTGTACCTTTTGAGTTCTTAAGCCTTGAAGTTGGGTAGCGAGACCATTTGTTGGCTGAAAGTCTTTCAGCCTGTCATGGGACACCATATTCAAGGGCCCATATCTTTCCTTGATGAAAATTTCGAATCTGTGGATAATTGTTCAAGGGGTCAACGACCTCTCCGAAAGAGGGCCCATTTTTTGGAAAATTGTCCTTGGGTCGAAGTTTAGACCTTTGCCAAATCTTTGCTTATATATCAATGTTGTACTGCTTCCCCATGCTTATAGTCAAGTGATCAAATAATACTGAGGTATAACATTAAGGCCCTCTGGACCATTGGTAGTGGGACCAGGTGGCCCCCAAAATGGAAAAAATTACTTCTGAAAGTGAAAAATTGCATTTTGGGATGCCCACATATCCAAAATTAAGCCAGCTACTGCTGATCTGAAACCAGCTTATAATTATGTGACCACCAGATATCACATACATCAAATTTGCGCCTTATGCCATTTTCCTGTGAAAAGTTATCAACATCCAAAGTCATGAAAAATCACAAAAGCAACATTTGGCATGAAAATATGGTATTGCGCAATACTTTTTAGGCGGCCATTACTGCGGAACTGCTTGAGCTATCGGCCTCAAACTTTCAGTGTGTTCATTTTGTCTATGCAGCAACATTATGGGGGAAAATCATCAAAAACAGAGATGTTCACCTGGGAACTTTACTGAAAATTTGTTGATTTGGCATGGAATGACCCAAAGGCATTTCCAGGCCGAGCTGTGATCTTTGACCCGGATATTTTTCAGCGCCATGCAAGTCCCATACTGATTTTACATGAAATGTGTTGATGAGTGCCCATATAAACATGAAATACTTAGAGTTCATTGGGGCAATGTTGGCGCATGCATTTTTCGTACATCTTGGGAAACGCAATTTTGCCCAAAATAGCAGAAATTGTTTCTCTGTATGATCTTTGATCTTTCTTTTAAGTTCATGCGCCAACATGGTCCCAATAATTTTTCAACTGATATTTGCTGACAAACACAAAACTAAAGCAAATATGAAAAATTTTTGTTGGGATGTTGATGGCGCAGATGTATATTGAGCAAGAAAATGGCACAATGTGCCGTTCTGCACAAAATATGCTTGAAATATTGATGCATTGAGAATTTTCAAAATTTTTTATCTCAGCCAATTGCAGAGGTCCCATGCTTCTTTCTTCATTTATTATTAGGGGTGGATTGTCTCTGCAACTTGCAGTCATTCTTATCCAATTGTGCCGTTGGCGCGTGTACTTACGGAGGTGCGAAAACGCAACAAAAGTGAAAATTTCAACTTTTGACCTCTCTTATCTCCACGCGCCAACAAGATCCCATAAACTTTTTACTTGAAATTGATTTAGGGCTTTGAGTTCTCTCATGTAAAGTTGTTTACTCCATGGGATCTTGTTGGCGCATCAAGTTATGAGGTCTTGAAAATAGTACGAGGGCCCTGTTCGTCAAGGGTTCGGATCAATTTAACGCAACGCGCCAACGGGTTCCCAAAAGCATTTTTTCGTTTATGCTATGTACCCCATAAGATGTTTCAAAATATGTTTTCCTTTTGTTGGGATGTGCTTGGCGCACATATTTACGCTTATGGGGATCATGTGCACTATTTATCTGAATTTTTGGGCATTAAATTTCAATATTTTTTTACAACCACCCCCAAAATGAGGGTAACCTAATAATCTGGTTTTGTTTTATTGGTATGATGGTGCTTCTCTGCATTTTCTTAGAAGTTGATCTGAGAATCCATGTATTACAATATGGTACACTCTTACAGGCACAGACTGTTAAACACTTTTGATGAAATATCTTTCCAAAAATATGTCGTAATGTTATAGATCCGGAAAAAGTGGTCTAAAGATAAGGGGGATCCTCACACAAGGTACAGAGAGGAGAATCTTTCCTTTTCAATTTTGAATAAAAATTCGTTACAACCTATAATTCTATGAACGTAAAAAAAACTGAAAGAATTGAATTTTGGGGTCTCCAACAGCTTCAAAGATGATGGTGAAAATATCTGACCAAGAATACGATGCACTGCTGTAAGATTCATATTTGAGATCGCAGTAGCTTTTAAAGTCTTTTGCTTGATGAAATATACCACTTTATTGTCATGTGCATGAGAAATAAACATTGTTAAACGCTTTGCGTTATCATTGATTTCATTAGTGGCATGTAGATTCAGTCTCCACTCCCTAGGGGTAGCAGAATTTTTCCATAATACAATGTAAAAGGAAAAATACTAGTAAAATTACATTTATGGCAGAAATCATTCTAATTAAGCACTCAGTCGACTCTCTCATTAAAAAAATTACTTTGTAAGTTTTAGTGACCATGAAAGCTCTGGCATAGATAAGTTTATTGTCAATTTTAATAAGAATTATTCAAAATATATTGATTAGCATACACATCCGGAGGGCGTAAAATAAGATCAAGTGCAACAGACATCATAAATACTTGTTTTCAGTGATAACATATTCTTTGGAAAGGTTACATTAAAACACATATATTCCGCCATATTTCTTGAGCTTACTATCAAACAAAACTTTCCAAAAAGCAAAGCCATCCTGAAAATAATTTTTCCCTCATTTACACTTTAAGCTATAAGCAAAAGAGCATAATTCGACCATTCCTAATCCACCTTCACATTTTTGCACATATTAGAACAGAACGTTTCCCCTAATTGTCTGGTTTGTGTGACCAAATAAATTTATATAAAATACTCTCTAGTTTATGAAAAACTCCACATCTGATGAACCCAAATAGCAGATGGATTGTAAGAAAAAGTTTAGTGTTCTACATAAAGCGTGGTCCGAAATAGGGTTGAGACCTTCGATATCACTCTATTGACATTTTATCGGAAAACTTGAAACTGTGTGCTCTAAATTGCTATTAGTTTGTAACAATTATAATTACATTGTTTGAAAATTATAAGATAATACAACATCATGTAGAAACAAGTAGGCTAAATGATGGAGCTTATTTTTTATTTTTATTTAGTGAAAATAAAAAATAAGCTCTGGAAAATTTTAGGGGGGCGCGCGCCGGGTGCGCCCTCGCCTAAATCCGCCACTGGCCTGGTGATAATGCACAGTGCAGCCAGTCCAGCATTGGATATGATACTCCCAAGCATTGCAAGCAACGAGCATGTATCACTGTGTTGGTTGAGCTTAATATCGGCAATTTTATTCAAGGGCATTTAACATAACATAACCTGACAGGTTAAAGGGCAAAGGAGGGCTAAGGCCACATAAGATGCCCTGAAGTCCATACAACCTTAACTGAAAACAAACAACCAACCAACACCAAACACCAAACGAGCCCAGTACAATTAGAGTCTACCACAGTTATGGAAGAACTTGTCAATAATAACCTTAAAGCAGTGGAGTTAACTACCCACTATTCCACTCGTTGACAACTCTATGAGAGAAGCTGAACTTCCTAATGTCAAGCCTTGCAAAACACTTTACCAGCTTATTACAATGGCCTTGAATTCGAGAATTCCTTTGAACTTAAACCTTTAAATAACTACAAGATGACAAAGGATTCCTTTCAGATAGAAATGTGCAAACCTGAGCCATGTCCCCCCTAATCTTTTTCAACTCCGGGGTGGTAGGCTAAGCCCAAGATGCTTAAGTCTAACATGATAAGGTAGCATTCGCCACTGTCTGAACTGATATGTTGTGATCAGTTTACTCGTGCAGCCTAGCTCAACGTCAACCATTTCAAATGCTTCAATTTCAATAAAGGCGGAAAAGGCCTATATATCTTGAAAATAGCCAGTATAAGTACGAATCGCTTCCATAAACAGTAGTTACGGTTCCCGTAACTACATTTCTAGTTAACCATGTCTCTTAATGCCACCTTACTATTAGAAAATATGGCAAACGCTCTACAATCTGAACCAGGATTCTCTGATTATTTAGCACACTTTCATACCCCATAGAACAAAGGGTTTCGTGGCAGGCTTGTAACTCATCACCAAACTCTGATGTGATTGTTTATCATTGGCAGAAATCGTTCCCAAACTGGTTACCCTCTTGACCGAGGCTTCAGAAATTTGATACTCATTCCCAAATCTTTCTTTTAATAACTGTAAGGCCAGTTTGTAACCTCACCAGGTTCATAACAGCACCAAACCTAATCACTCTGCTGGCTTCACCCTTGCAGCTTTGTAACAATCTAGTTAATTTAGCACCATCATTAAGACTAGTATTTTCAACATTAACTTCAAATGATCTCATAAATAACCAATATTGTAATGGATCACCATCAAATGTAACCATTTCAGCTCTTGGTAAGTGCACTGCCTCAAGGAGTTGTTGCTGCTGTTGCTGACCACGATGAATTAACTCAGCTACAGGTTCTTCTGCATTCTTTGGTACCCAATCCTTTGCATGCGGGTTTAGTTTCGAGTTACCAACTTTACTTGTAACCTCAATCTCAGAATGTGAATCTAAAATATCTTCCTGTTTCTCAGCACTACCTGAAGCCACTTCAGACTTTGCATATGTATACACTGCTTCCTCAGTCGGCTGCACAGGCATTCGGAGCGTTATATATACATACATAAACTCTATACTATATATATATATATATATATATATATATATATATATATATATATATATATATATATATACTATATATATTAACAACGTAGGACGGCTTCAACGGTCGCTACGCGGCAGTTGCCATTACCTGCGTAGCTATCCATTCGGTCTCTCTCACAGAACGCATAGGCTAGGCCCAATGCATGCAAGGTAAAGCACAGCAGAAGGCAGGTTCGCTTTGCAGATGTGGGCTTCGTCATTCGCCAATCACAACGCACATCAGTGCAGTGTTGTGAATCGCAGCTGCCCCGTGGCGACCGTTGGAGCGTCCTACCTTGCCTGTGGTCGGCTGCAGCAATTGCAATCTCCATCTCCAGCTGGACCTTTTCTCTTCGCTGTTTCAACTCCAGTTCGGCTAATTCTATAGCCTTCTGTTTTTCAAGAGCAGCTGCCCTAGCTTCTAATGCTGCCCTTTTTGCAGCTGCATGTAACCGAGCACCTGACAATGAACTGCTTCCAGCTGCTGATCCTGCCTGACTTGGAGAATCCTTTGGTTTCATGACAGGAACACTCTTTCAAATCCTGTAAACGTGCTTCGAACTCTTCCAAAACTGCACTGGTAGATTTAAACGCCGACTACATACAGGCTTCTGCTTCCTCAAGCAGGCTTCTTCTCGAAGCAAGCCTTTGTAAGTTTCATGAGCTGATTTGAAGTCGTGAAGGGCCATTCCCCATCTTCCCTTCCATCTGTTATTACGATCTGGATATCTGATACTCCAGAAAACAAACGACCTTTCAGCTCATTACTGCTCTTGATTCTTCTCCATTTTGGCTGTCAGGCATGATGACTTTACAGCTTTACTGGTAGACTATTATTTTCAAGACGTCATCGAAGTGGTTGACCAAGCTAATATTGAGCCCTCGGTACGAACACACACTAGCCACTAAGGCCTGAATGACGACACCAACGATAAGAGTAGATTTAGGTTAAGTACGATATATTCTGATTCCTAGATCTGTAGCCACATGTAAAATCTCTTGTAAATCAAACTGTGTCTCCTGTCCTAGGCTGGGTTATTGACAGTTCAGTAACTTAGAACACCACTTACGGAAGAAGCTATAAAACACATGCGTATGACTTTGACTACCCAAATTGTACGGGTATAAACCACCGGGTATTAAAATGCGTGAGTGAATGCGTGGCACTGTGTGTGTGGTTCGATATGAAAGAAACAACAATACGTAGGCCTAGTACAATGAAACTCAAGACCAGGCCTTGATCAAGTAACGATAATACACTTATCAGTCTCACCGTATGCGTATTATCCTACACGCTTAGGTTGTACACAAAAGAGCCTAACGTTACAATCACATGTTCATAGGTAAACTCACTCTTTGCTTACATCTCCACAACCACAATAATTATATATTATCTAAGTCATTGAACTCACTCGTAACGTTATGTACCAATCATCCTGCAACAGAAAGACAACCGAATCATTAGCAATTTATCTTCAAAAACACTGAACAAGGACAAACTTACGACACTGGGCTGACGGATCACCAATCAGTTGACAATCTGTCGACTGGATTTCATAACATGAAGCACGACAACAATTTAAAGGTATAATCCCATACACCACTTAAGACAAATGCTGTTGTGCAAATGTAAGAAACTCACAATAAAGAAAGATACATAAATACTAAGAAATCTTCCATGTTACATCACTACATAATGGAAAGATTAAACGAAAACTTAGCCTACCTTGTTTGAAGTTTGATCTTCATTTTGTTAGTAATGGAGAGTGTAGAGATAAGGTGAGATTGGAGCCCGAGCGCATGCGCAAATCAGTGGTTGAACCTGTGTGATTAGCTTGGATACCAAGTCTATGTTAAGATTAAACAAAACTTTCAAGTTAGGACAGGATTAAACTCATCATTCAGGGTGGGAGAGGTAAGGCACCTTATCCCTACACTCTCCATCACTCACAAAATAAAGATCAAACCTCAAACAAGGTACGTTTTCGTTTCATCTTTCCATTTTATCTCGTAATGTCTCGTTACGAGATAAGGTGAGATATTGAAAGCTTCCCACAGCTAACCACACCGTAATGAAGACAATACCTTCCATTATTACTGGTTTCATGTATAATTGGACGGAAAATAAGAAACCACCTAAGAACATGCAATAGCATATGTACAACAAATTGTGCAAAAATCTGGAAGAAACTTGTAAACGAGTCATATCAGCAACATTGAATACTAATCCAATAATGATATAATGAATGTCACAAACTATGCTAAAAGTTATGAACTGGGCCCAGCTTCAGTTAAAGACTGTCCAGCCCAAGCTGATGCGCACTGTCTCGTAAGGTATTTTTCGATTGGCTGATTCTATTGTATTGTATCGATCGATTGTATCCTTTGTTAAGGTTAGGGATTAGTTAGGGGTTAAGGTTAGGGTTAGCGTTAGCGTTAGCCAGTCATAAAATTCTTCTTAGACAGTGCGCATTGGCCCACTGTCCAGCCAAAATGGGCTTTCTATAAAATTTTTCAAAAGTTTTTTTTTCCCCTGCCCATCCAGCAGTTGCATGTATATCAGAAACTGGCACTTGTCGTAAAACAGCAGCTGAAGTAGCCGCTGCCCTTGTTGAGTGAGCCTTAAATTTTAATGTATCAATGCCTGCATTTGTCAGAATAATTTTTATCCAACGACTCAATGTATCCTTGGATACTCTGTGATATGGTTTTTTGTAACTTATGAATAGAGCTACAATCCTGGACAAAAATGATGGGACACTTTGGCACAAATGTAGCAAAATACTTCGACAAGTTCGCGGTCTTCAAAAATCCCCCCCCCCCCTTGATCAATGTTGTCCCAATCCAAAGATATTCCGAATTTAAAGAAATTCAACATTGAACGGGGGAGCAGGGGTGCTGTCCCATGTATTTTTGTCCAGGATTGTAGCTCCTCATTTCGTAATGACTAAGTCTTAGCAATGTATGCTCTTAGTGTCTTCAAAACACATAGTCTTTCATCCTTCTGATAAGCTTCCAATAAAACCTCAAAAGCAACATTTCCCGGTCTACTTTGTTTCAAAAACTTCGTAACCCTAAAAATTGCCGAATCATTGTTTAAAGTCAACTGATCCAGTTGTAGTAAATGTAGAGTTTGCAATCTCTGTGCTGATGTAATTGCAACAAGGAAACACAATTTTAATGATAACATTTTAAGATCAAGTTCCCTGACAGGGGGAAGGCCCCTGATATAATATAGCACCAAACTGACATTCCAAATTTCTGTGTATCTGGGCATGGGTGGGTAAGTGTTGAAAATACCCTTAAAGAATCTCGATACCAGGGGATCCGTGCTAATAGAGTTCCCTGAAGATAGAGTTGTAAATGTTGCTAGGGCACTACGTGCGATGTTTATCGCACTGTAATGGAGACCCTGATCCCTGAATTCAGATAGGAAAACTAAAACGGTGTTGACATTTTGTGTGCAGCGGACTACACGATCTTTTATAACAAAAGATGATCCATCTCTTAAGAGAGCCCTTACTCGAAATCCAGATATGGGCCAGATATGAAATTCCATATATGGGCCAGATATGGATTTCATATCTGGCCAATATCTGCTGCAGATATGGGATTTATATCTGGGCCAGATAAAAACTTGGGCAGATATAACCCAGATCTACGCCAGAACCCGATCTAAGCCATATATGGCCAGATAAAGATTTATCTGGATCAATTCTTTATATGGAACAGATAAAATATTATCTAGACCAGAAATGGTCCTTATATGAGCAGAATATATTTCCATATATGGCCCATATCTGAACCAGATATGGAATTTATATCAGATCAGATAAAAAGTTGGGCAGATATAACACAGATCTAAACCAGAACCAGATCTAGACCATATATGGCCAGATTAAGATCTATCTGGATGTAATCTTTATATGGCATAGATACACAGTGATATGGGCTTCTTTTCTTAAACCTTATTAAGTATTTGACTCTAAATTTTGTTTACTGCGTAGTGCATATTTTACTTTCAACTTCCTAAATGATGAAAAATGTAGGTTTACATACAAGCTCTCCCAAATATGCAAATCATTTGCATAACTTCACTTAGTACACTGCGGTATTAACATAAGTGCAGCCACTAAATAACTGCAATGTCTGGGAAGGTGATGCTGTATCCAAACCATGTCTTAATTGGTAACAAGCATAATCCAAGAATCAAATTAACTAAAAAATAAAACAAACTAACAAAATGCTCATTTACATATCTGGCATATTAAGTTATATCTGGCTTGATTTGGCCATATAGAACTTTACTTGCATATCTGGCATGGATTTTTATCATGTTATATCTGGCTTGATATGGCCATGTAAAACTTTATTTGCATATCTGGAAAGGCATTTTATCCGTTATATCTGGCTTGATATGGCCATATAAAACTTTATTTGCATATCTGGAATTGCACTGTATCAATTTATATCTGGCTTGATATGGCCATATAAAACTGTATTTTCATATCTGGACAGACATTTTATCAATTATATCTGGCTTGATATGGCCATAAAAACCTTTATTTGCATATCTGGAAAGGCATTTAATCAAATAACATCTGGCCTAATATGGCCATATAAAACTTTATTTACATATCTGGAAAGGCATTTTATCATGTTATATCTGGCTTGATATGGCCATATAAAACTTTATTTGCATATCTGGGCTGGCATTTCATCAAATTATATCTGGCTTGATATGGCCATATAAAACTGTATTTGCATATCTGGACAGACATTTAATCAATTTATATCTGGCTTGATATGGCCATATAAACCTTTATTTGCTATCTGGAAAGGCATTTTATCAATTTATATCTGCCTTGATATGTCCATATAAAACTTTATTTGCATATCTGGAGTGGCATTTCATCAAATTATATCTGGCTTGATATGGCCATATAAAACTTTATTTACATATCTGGACAGACATTTCATCAATTTATATCTGGCTTGATTTTGCCATATAAAACTTTATTTGCATATCTGGGCTGGCATTTCATCAAATTTTATCTGGCTTGATAAGGCCATATAAAACTGTATTTACATATCTGGTCAGACATTTCATCAATTTATATCTGGCTTGATATGGCCAAATAAAACTTTATTTACATATCTGGAAAGGCATTTCACCCCTTATATCTGGCTTGATATGGTCATATAGAACTTTATTTGCATATCTTGAATTGCATTGTATCAATTTATATCTGGCTTGATATGGCCATATAAAACTTTATTTGCATATCAGGAATTGCATTGTATGAAGTTATATCCGGCTTGATATGGCCATATAAAACTTGATATAATGTATCAAGGCATCTAAATCTGGCTGTACATCTGGCTTGTTATGGCCATATAAAGGCTGTATTTAACCAGATATATTCAGATATCAATCCATATCTGGATTTGGAGTAAGGGAGGCGCCATACTGAGATCTAGTTGACTCCCGCCATGATGCAAGGATAGTTTCTCTAGCTTCTTCTGGTATTCCTCGTGCTTGCAAAGATCCCAAGATAACCTGCAAGCAATAAGATACAAGTTTTTTTATGAAGTGGGTGAAGTGTATTTTCACATCCTGGCAGTGTAAACACATTGTCAGCCTTGGGCAACAAAATTGGGTCTCTAATGAGCATGGAAAGTAGTCAAGGAAACCATGACTGAGTTGACCATTTGGGGACAATTAATATGCCCTCAGCTTTGTCCAAAATGATCTTTTGCATGCATCTGTCGATCAAACAAAATGGCGGAAAGGCATAGAAAATTTCTTCTCCCCAACAAAATCTAAAGGCATCAGCTGCCACTGTTCCAAGGTCATATAGCAATGCAATGTAATGAGGTAATTGAGTATTAAGCCCAGTTGCAAACAAATCTATAGTGGGCTGTCCCAGTTGCCTGCAAATATCCTCAAATGAAAGAGGACTAAGCATCCATTCTGTCTCATCTTGGAAGACTCTTGACTTCCTGTCAGCAATTCCATTTTGGTCGCCTGGCTAGTGGTCAGCAGTGACCCAAATTTTTCTTTCTATACACCAGTTCCAAAGTTCTCTTGCCATTTTATCACATTCAACTGACCTTATGCCACCCATGTTGTTAATATATGTTACTGCTGTAACATTATCAATCATAATCTGAACATGAATATCTGTATTATCTTTCCAGAAAGACTGTAGAACAAGGAATGAGCCCAGAAGTTCCAAATAATTTATATTGAATGTAGGGCTAACAGCAATCTCCCTTGCTTTCCATCTCCCCCCAATGTGGGTAGTGCTATCTGTGGCTTCCCATCCTAAGCTACTTGCATCGCTGCATAACTCTTTGCATACAAAGGTTCTTAGCATGTGTCTACATGAATTCGACACATTGTCCTTCCACCACTGAACCTCTAGCTTTGCTTTATTATTCAGAGTGGCAAGGTCACAAAGTTCCCTCTGGACATAGCCAAAAATTTTATTTTTCCCTCTCTAACTCTCTGTAGAAAAGTTTAACATAGTCAACCCCAGGGAAGGTTGCTACAATTTTTCCAATATAAGCAGCTAATCTCCTGATAGAGATGGTTTTGAACTTAAGCAACAGACTAGAAAATTTACGGATTTCATCGGCCTTATCTGCCGTTAACCTAACTGTCATGTCTTTTTAATTAATAATGAAACTAGAAAGTTGATTTCCTGACATGGGTGAAAAACTGACTTCTTTGGGTGTACTACAAATCCAAAACTGGAAAAAACAGCAGTGGGATCACTGACTGCTCGCACCGCATCTTGTTCTGACTGTGCTATCAGTAATGTATCATCAATATAGGAATAATGATATGGCCCACTTTTCTCAAATATGACAGTGGTACTTTGAGAATCTTGGTGAACACTCTTGGGCCAGGCGACAGTCCATTAGGCAGTGCTCGGAATTGTCACTGTTGTCGTTTCCAACTAAATTTTAAAACTTTTCTGCATGATGGATGAATTTCAATTGTATGCATCCTTGAGGTCAAGTGACGCCATGAAACACCCTTTTGTGATGAACCGCACTACTGTTTCAAAGGACTCCATTTTAAAGTGTAAAAATTCTAAGCTCTTATTCAGGAATGATAAGTCCAGTATAATTCTCAGTCCGCTATTTTTCTTGGCTCGGGTGAATGTTAGAATAAAATTCACCAGGTTGTGTATGGGATACTTCAATTACTCTCTTTTGCCAGAGTGATTGAATTTCATTATCAATTGCCGCCCCCTAACTAGGGGACAGACGAAAGGGAAACGGTTTCCAAATTTGCAATGGCGGTTCATCACTAAATTTTAGTTTGTATCCTTTGATAACGTCAAGCACTGTGATGTCAGAAGTATGTTTTTTCCAAACCTGGAAACTTGGTTTCAACTGACCTCCAGTGCTTTCGTTGAGTTCAGAAATCAAAGAGGTTAGTAGTAAACCTGTGGTACCTACTTGTGACACTGTCACTGATGATTTTGGGACTGACGAGAGGGGGTCTTCTGACTCGAGCTGTTTCTCTTTAGAGACTTCTGTATGTTTGGCGGCCCCCTCATCTGATGGCCCCTCCTATAAAAGACTGTCCCTGAACCTTTGCTGAACATTATTTGGGCGACACTCCAAATACCGCTGGCCTGAAGGACCCGGTCTCCACTGACGCCAGGAATATGGCTTATAACGGACAGCCTCCTTAGTTGTCTTGTGGGCACCAACTTTTGTTACCGATGCTGCTTTTCGCTGTTCGTCCATGTCTCGAACAACCTTTCCCAGTTCCTCTCCAAACAGATTTTCAGTTACCTTCACATCTGCTTTGCAGAGGGGATGGTATTTAGGGTTCAGGTCCGGTTTTATACATTCCCTTCGGAACATATTCACCTCAAAATTGGCATAGGCCAACAAGGCTAGGACTTCCTGTTGTTCAGGGAAAGTTTCATCTGGTAGCATATTTGCCAGAGCAATGAATGCTTTTACAATAGGGCGTTGAAGTTTCTGTAGTCGCAAATCCTTGGATTTTGATTTTGAGGGAATTTCCCCCCCACACACACATTAAGGGGTTAACCTTGAGAACCACAAGGGTATCCACATCAACAGGAGGCTCTATTTTGTCCATGATACTGTTCATGGCTGTTTCATCGAGTCTCTCACCTCATCGAGGCCTACCTCGTAGGCTAGCGGCGAGCTCATTCCCCAAATGGGGCCCCATGGGCGTAGCTGCTGGAACCGTGAGGCAAAACCTACATTATTACTACTAGCCTTAGTACTTGTGCTAGTACTGGGGTTGTCAGTATCCTTATTAGTAACACTTCCCCCATCTGATTTAACTGAAACAGATTGATTGTCCATTGACAAGGTCTTATCATTATCTTGTTGAAAATTTTCCTCACTCCAGTCCTCAGTTCCTGCGTTAGAATTAACGTTTTCATTAGGCCTAAATAAAGCATTCGTCATAAAGGCCCTAAACTCAACTTACCCCTCAACTTGTTTCTCAAGAACCATTTCAATTTTTGGCAATCTCTAATCGAAATCCCGGCTTCTGTCAACCGTGCCAACCTTGCAACCCGTTTTATGTTTTTTCACTGACTTTTTCCCAACCTTGTTGGTTTTACTCTTATGGGAGCTTGCCCCCTTACCAACATTCTTAGTAGGCTCGCTAGTACTAGGCCTATTGGTATCAGATCAGTAACAGAAACACTAACGTTAGGCCCACCGGCAGCTCTCAGCGAGTCACTTAACGCTAGGCCAGTAGTTGTTAGTACCTGTATTAGCGGGAGCCTGACGATCCCCATCATCTGCCCTCGTGGGGCGGAGGATACGTTCTCCATTTTGCAAAATCCTGATCTTCGATCAGAAGGAGAAATATTCAACTCTAAAAACGTCTTCAATGCTTACTTTCTTGAAATTATCTTCTGGATGTAGTGAAAACGAACCCTGATCGCAACATGCCTTGGCTCTCTGATTTGCGTATGCGCCCGGGCTCAAATCTCACCTTATCTCAGAACGAGACATTACGAGATAAAATGCAAGGTGGGTTCGGGGGCTTCGACGAATCTGCCACAAATGTAAGTGGTCTGTTTCTGCTATAGCGCAGTAAAATCATGACAGTATTTGGAATTGTAATAATGCCCATGTCTGAATGAGGATTTCTGAAAGTCTTGAAAACCGAAGTAGTTCTGTTCATGCGATATTACTGGGATTCTCAACTATTTTGTTGACGGGCTACTCTTTCATCGGGAATGTCGCTCAGGCCATAAATGGAAAGAGACAGAAACAGAAAAATAGAGGAGAAAAAAAAAGACGCATGACACGTATAGGTTTTATCTGGGTGGCACTTGTGTTAAAAACCCGATAATTCCCCACCCGAGGGCGTGGATACTAGGTACGGGTAGGGTACAGGGGTAACGTTCGAGTAGAGAACTGTGAGGTGAAGCTCATGAAAGCTTTAGATGTTTACAAAATCATGGACATTTCAGTGATGTATTATTCACACCGCATTGCATATCACAATTAGACAATTATTTCTACCGTCAGCGGCCAAAATCCACTCGGACAATTCCCACCCGAACACTCCCACCCGGACAATTCCCTCTCGGACAATTCCCTCCCGGACAATTCCCACCCTCACGATTCCCCATCCCGAATAGCTCTCAACCATGGTAATTTCCCCAACTGCCCAAACAATGCCCAGGACAATTTACCCCTTAAAATTGCACTCGACTGTGTGACATAAAATGCAGGTTGAATGTTATTAGGATATAAGTCTAGCAGGAATGGTTTTAACTGCTTTTAGTATCAGATTTTGTTGTTTGACTTTAATGTCATGTCTGATACTGGACAAAATTATCTAACATATTGATAGAAATTGAAAATGACAACCAAATGTACCTTAAATGCGCTTTAACTCATAAGGAATTGGGTTAAGACACTCTTTAAAATGTTAGGTTGCTTTACCGAACTCAGGCCAGTACCCAGGGAGGGGGGAAGTGGGTTGGGTTCTAGTGTTTCAGACAAACCCTCCCCCTTGAAAACGAAACTCTCCTAGGCTTACACCATATGGACATTTATTCTTGTTTTATCATAGTACGTTTAAGTACGCGGTCCCTCGGGGAAAATATTGCCACTTTCTTTTGCAATTTATTTACATTGTCAGAAAAAAATCTTTTATTTAAGGCTACAGAAATGTCGGGAAACTTTATGAGCACAAAGTCTACTTAAGTGAATTACTGCCAGGTGGATATAGTGCTTTGGGTACATTAAACCAGAGAGGTAACCCCTCCCAGATGTAACTGTATTGGGAAACTATTCTGTTTGTTTGGAAATTATTATGTATTTTTACTGAATTTACCACAAGTCGAGGGTTCTATGTCAGTAATCCCTACTACACTATTTGAGAAGCCATTGCTTTTTGACGAAATCCAGGCTGTCGGGAAAATAGTAATACCGTATTTAATTGCATAATTGTCTGCCATGAAATTGACACCATGTCCGACCAGGGATTTGCAACTCCCTGGTCCGACACGTTGATATAAAGCCTTTTGGAATGTGAGTCAACTCATCCTGACTGCTTGTCGGGATAGGTTGTAGGTATTTGTGGTCAGATGCGTCAGGTGGCAGTCTGATTGTAGGTTAACCAAGCGACATATTGTCAACCTTGGCATCAGTCTATCTACTTTTCATCAATCACTCATGAGGGCGAGCACGATGACTTTCTGCAACCGTCGTTTGATATAGGAAACCCTTTTTTCTTGGCCAATTCAAAAAAAAAAAAAAAAAAATGGGTGGCAGTTGGGTCAATGACAGCTGCACTCTACCACGACTTTACTCAACTGCGACGCGACTCCAACCCCACCCCTTCCCGACTCCACTACGAATATCAAACAGTTTGACATTTGTCATGTGGTAATGATGTAGACTTTCGGATCGCAATCGGGACCGAAAGTCGGGTAGCAAATGTTTGAACATACTTAACCTACCCGTCTGCCACGCGACTGGTTTTCGCCGTCCGGTTATATTCGGGTCGGTGCAGTGTGGGTTGGCTTTTCACTTAAGTCAAATCGTAAAGTGTCGAAGCGATTTTGTGTTTGCTGTAAACACTTGAAAATGCGTACACTTTGTATTGCGGTCTTTACGAAGGAGGCACACTCTCCTATACTCCTTCTTCAGACGCTGTGCCTAAAACGTGTTGTAAAGTCCCTTAAAATCTATTTTTTCGACGCGCTCCGGCGCATTCTTCATATCCTCTAATTTCCCTATAAATAATTCAAGAAGGACGGAGCGTGCTTTGGATTATTGCAAAACTCGTGCAACCTCCGTGACTGCCCGTCCTAGCTCCCAACCCTCAAACCTGCTGCACCACTGAAGAAATGGAATGTCCTGGCTATTAAGAAACAAAGGGGCTAATTGCAATTTTAAGGTCTGTTTAGTGCGTATTCAGTGCAATTTGTAGATAGGTAATTGCTTTGTTAAATGAAGGGGCAAACATTACTAAAATGTTCTCAAAGTGTTATTTTTCGGCGCGCTTCGGGCGCATTCATCTTGTGCTCTTGTTAACCTATTAAAACTTTCCATAGAACAAAGAGTTTAAATATTGCAAAACTCCGTAGAAACTCTATGACCCTGCCCACCCTAGGAACTCTATAACCCTCCCCAGCACCAATCCCGCTGCAGCTTGAAGAAATCGACCAGTGGTTAGTCCGAATTATGGTATTTTGAAAAGATACAGACAAACTGCTATTTTATGGCCTGTTTAGTGCGTACTGAATGTCATTTGTACACAGTAAAATGCTTCCATCTAGTGCCCGCCATTGTGTAAATACTTCAGCTTCGGGGACTTCGACCCCTGGACCTCCACAGAGGAACATTACTGAAATGGGTCCAAAGGCGGGCAACTGAACCCATTGCCAAAGGTGATCTTATGCTCCTATCATAGAAGTTCCACCTCGGAGCTAGTACTTCCTTGACCAAATCGACCTTGCTGTTGTAGAAGATAAATAAAAACAGGAGCTTCAAGGTCAAATTGACTTTTCCAAATGTTAAACTTCATTTAACTGCGTTTTTGCTTGTCTGTCCTCCCGTGATACTTAAATTTTACATCTTGTAATTTTTGCAAAGATTTCCTTAACCGAGGGTTAATAGTTAACCGTGCTTCACACATATATTTTGTCGGAAATGAAACCCTCTTTTATCGGGGAAAAGGCCTAACATTCCCATCTCATCGATTCTTAGGGACGTCCCTGTTGACACCGTTATGGTTGACACAAAAATAAGCTTTTCTGTAGTTGAAGACGTTCAATTTGGTCTACACATCGAAACATTTAACGTAAATTTACATCAAATATTGCAGAAAATGACACCAGACTGCACTTAAGCACCTATAATTACGAGAAAGATTTGAAAGCTGAAGGGCAAACATCAGAGCCATAAATCTAAGCGGCATGATAAAATTTAAGGCGCTGTGGCCTATGTGAGATTATGAACTAAGGATAGAAAGCATGTTCTAGGCGGGGTTACGAGGGGCAAGGAGGGGCACTGCCCTCTTTTTGCAGAGCTTAGAAATTATAAAAATAATAATAATAAAAAAAAACATCAGCGAAAGGAAGCGAGATCAGTGAAATTATAAGAGAATTTTCAATAGCCTATTATGATTAAATTTTGCAATGTTGAAGGAAACAATATCAAATACAATAAAAATGTTAAGAAGATTTTTCTAGGCGCGCTTTGCGCACACCCCCAGAGGAAATTAATTACTACAATTGAGACTAATGTCTGGCAAAATTTCTTTCAAAGCATTGGCGTTCCTACGGGCCACATGACAGTGACTTGGAAATCTGAAATAAGGTTACTGAAAGTAACAATGTATGTCATTACATGCACCATGGTCCTTGCAAACAAAATCCCAAATCCTACCCATGTATAGGGAATTGCTGATCTCGATAAATTTTTCGGCGTGCTTCGCATGAGCCTAATATAAATTGATGTCTCATAGTAACGCTGTGTGTTGTGCGTGTGAAAACTTTGGTGGAATTGCCTCGTTATTACTTCCTGTAGGACAGCTTGACTAAATTCCCTATCCCAGAACCTCGCTACACCTCTTGCTGTTCATTCCCCATCCTCAACAAATTGACTGACATTACTACCTTAAATTTGCGATCATCATAAGAAAAATATTTCATAAAAATTTCATATTACACCTGGTGGAAGTAGGATTTTCCAAGAAATGGTCCAGAATAGCATCAAAAGCGGTCGAATTTAAGAAAACTTACTCGGGGACGACCTCAGTCCTCATCCTCTGGCTTCCCGACTTCGGCTTCACCAGCCACAACTTCCCAAGATACAGCCTCCAATGAAAATGACTTCCCTAGCACTTTAATTGCGGGTGTCCTTGGCCATGTACATGTAAAAGCTACCCATAAAACATTTCACCGATTTTTTAAGGAATCATTATACTCTACGTCCTTCTAAATCGACAGTACCTTATTTTTCACATTAATAAAAAGTCGAGGGGGAATTGTCCCAGACCATTGACAAAAAGCAAATATGGAAGAAAGAACCATGAAGCAGGATATAGGTGCCTATACCCTGTCCTATGGAAAGAACAGGCGCATGAGGAAAGTAAGATTTTTTTTATGTAATGAATAATAATGTACTAAAAACTAAAGAAAAACAATAGGCCACAATTAAATGTCTCAAACGCTATCCCAACGCTGTTTTCTTCGCGCGTTTTAAATACTGTTTCGGGATTCGGGGTTACTTTCTGTAGAACATCTCTCTTGTCATGGCTTCGTTTAAACTCTTCCATTCTCATTGAAACCACCAATGTCTTATGGCCGTACACAGCGGAGGAGAAATTCGCCCGTCCCCAGAAATTTTCAAAGCAAATTGTTTTTATTTCCATCCATCTTGTAAAGTTATCGAATTTTTCAAGATTGTTTAGATGCAAGTTGAAAGGCAGGGAAAGTGCCATTTCTGGTACCGTTATATGGGACAGGCGCTTAGCGAGGGGGGGGGGAGAGCCCGCTCCCTGAGGATACTTTTCTTAGCTTTTCTATTACTTATTTCTCTTGGAAGTCTAAAATGGGATTCTCTTGCGCCTTTAGCGCACACCCACTCTGACTTTTAGAACTCCCATTCTTAAAATTATTGTTCCAAACCCCCTGGAAACCGTATTCTCCCGTTGCATACGCGTAGCTAGGACAATTGGAATGCCCAATTCCCCCTCCCCCTTCTCCTACCTTTCTTTCACACAGATATGTACATGGAGGACGAGGCACTGTGGTGAAGAAGTGTTTTAGTATGAGGTTTGCTGTAATTTATACGACGTCCATGATAGACACAAAGCTGCAATTACACGCTTGTATTTTAGTGCGATTTCATGCAATTAAAGGCATTTCGGATGTCAAATTTTCTCTTGCAATGGTGACCCATTCAAGGTAGATGAGGAATGTAGTAAAATTTGCGCTTTAGAGCGACATATTCAACAAGTTGTATGCTTCTTTAATTTCCATTTTTGTTACTTCAATCCAACCAGGGTAGTCAAAGGTTAGGTCAGGGTGGGCCAAGAATATTAAGATAACATAATAATCATGATTACGTCATTACCCCTTTACACCTTCGGGCTTCGTGCAAAATCATTGATTAGATTCCCTTCTATGTTCAAAAAGAGGTTAGGCTATATGTACATAACATTTACTTTCTTTTGCACACCCATTGTCTTAAGTAATAACTGAGCTGGTTCTGTCTGATATAAATTTCTAAAAATGGCCAATATGGTTTCATGTCTATTAATATATTATAGACCAGTGGGCGATTAACTTGAAAGGGGGCGATTGCGGCTGACGCTTCTATGAACCCTGATTTCATTTTAGTGTCCCTTTTCACCATATTTAGCGCCCCACGCATGATAGACCGCTTTAAAATATAGTGAAAATATTATTCTTAAGAGCACAATTTCCCTCAGTCCAAAGCGTTGTGATGCCAATTTTCTCTCACAATCCGGAACTAATGTAAGACAAGACGAGAAACTCTAGTGACAAAGTTAGTATTTTAGAGTTGCGATATGCTGTAATGTTTGGCCATGTAGAATGCTAAGTCTATCTCATACTGGAGACAGATGTACGGTAGAAGAAAATTTACAATGTTTATAACCAATACCGTCTAAAACATGTTCGCATCATTCAAAAGAAAGGTGTATCAAACTTATGCCGATTGTTTTAAGGTTTATTGTGTGATTAAGGAGGAACACAGCGTGTACTTTTGGAAGACATTTCGTGAACACCGAAAGATCAAGAGGATAAATTCAGCATTGCCTTCTTGGTAGACATATTTTGCTTGGAAATTGAAAGTCTCTGCGTAGAGTGTGGCTGCAATTACTGTGGTAATGAAGACGGTATTTTTCCAAAATTTTGGCGCTTTTTGCCAGCATTCGTCACAATTTACACCTTACATTTAAGGGCAATAATATACAAGGAATAATTCTCTGGAAAAGTTTTCCGAAGTAGAGGTACATCTTCAAATCCCGTGGACGCCGGCCATTAAGAGGGCAACATGAACCAACAAATACCATTCGTAGCATAATGTATAAGAATTAAAGTATAAGGTTTCTTGGTATGCATTGTTTGCAAACAACATTTCTTTGGCGCTTCGCGCGCACCCATTATCGATAGATCCTTAAAGTTAATACATTAATGAAACGAAGAAAAAATATTCAAAAGTTGCTAATAAATCAATCAACCCAGAGCCACCCCATGAACCTATGGATGTATTACCCATGAGACTTAACAAGGGCCCATCAAAGAGCTATGAACCCCATGCCCTACAGAAAGCACTCCAATTGCAAAGCCCACAAGGGATCAGTACTCTTCGGATCATTTTCTGCCAGGGTCTTTTAAATCTTAAGTGTACACTCAAAGAAAAAGGGTACTATTGTCCTTCCTGGAGGACAAATGGTTATAAAGGGTTCCAGGCAGCACCTTTTTTTCTTAAGTAATTCCTGTAAATAATTCTCGAAGAACCTATAGGGTTCTTGATGTGGGAAAAATAAAGAACACTTTTTGCTGAGAGTGTAAATCTCTAAGACATGAGATCCCCAAATAAGACTTGTATTTTGAGATGAAACATTCAAGGCTTAAGGAGAGCCATTTTGCAACTTGAAAGATACTTTGGGAAAAAATGTCCCGGTAAGTTATGCGCTAACTGGTGGTGTTCTCCGCTGAGATACGTATGCGTGCAAACTCGCGCTTTGCCATCGTAGTGCATCTGATCTTCCCCATTGTGTCCCACTCCTTCGAAATTCATGCATACGCGACATCTTCTTAGCCTACTCAAGAATTGTGTTGACCTGTATCTTCTCATTCCAAGATTGCCGCTCTAGATCTAACTGTGATAAATGTCAGAGTGGGAAATATCAGTAATAGGGATTGTCCGGGTGGGAGTTGTTCAGAGTGGGAATTGTCCTGGTTGACAATTGCCCGGGTGGGAGCTGTCCAGGAACAATTTCCACAGGCCTGCTGTAAAAGCCCAGATCATGGGCGTCCGGAGGGGGGGGGCAAGGGGGCACTTGTCCCTTGGCAAATCAAAAGCTTGAAAAAACGAAGAAAAAATAAAGAAAAAGAAAACGAAGAAAATAACATCACCATTTCTTAACAGTTCACTCAGTGTGAATTTCTACTCTCAAAACAGGAATTGAATAAAAATATCAACACTCAGTCCCAGCAGCCCCCGAGCATATTTTTGGTATTTTTCAAAGTTTTTATTTACGATATTGCTAGTGTTTCCCCTTTGTTATATGCGGTAAATAGGACTTGGAAGTGCCATTTTCAGCGATCTGGGAAGCATTTTGGGCCAAAATTTTCTTGCACTCCGCGCCAACTCATGGTGGCGTGGAGCGCTAAGAGTCTGTATATGGGCTTCGCCCCCCCCCCCCCTCGACAAATTCTTAGCTACGCCTTTGCCAACACTGTGTGAAAAAGTTGCATTCAAGCTTTGGATTTGCCAGGGGGGTACGTGCCCCCTTGCCCCCCTCCGGACGCCCATGACAAAGGACTATTGTTGTTGAGAATTTTGTTTGGTATCTTAATAAAAAAAAATGAAAGCATGGGCGTCGGTTCTCCGCCACGATTTTGTGACTTGAAGCCTCGAATTAGGGTCACTAACAGTACTCAGGGTACGTCATCACACACACATACACACACTCACCATGGTCCACACACACACACCCATGGGAGCACACGCACCCATAAATACACACGACATCACCATCGCATAGGTTCCTTGAGCCTTCGGCAAAGAACCAAAAACAGAGCTTTCTTATAAACCATTCTAGAATTTCCGGTGCTCTAGAACTGATGGTGGCGAAGCTGGTTTACTAAGATATAAGCCAATCGTTGTTCTCTCATGTCCGAACTGGGAACGCAGGCCAGGATTTGGGGGTGGGCAGGGGCCACTCCACGGCCCCTATTAACAGGGGCTTTCCACAAAACCCCTTACAACTCGTTGTAAATTACCTCTTCATGCGTGGTGAGCAGGTAAGAGTAAGGGGCGACTGAAGGGGAGGTCTTGTTACTGTTTCGATATCAGACACTACAAAACACATATGAGTTGGTGCCTTGTTAACCTTTATCGATCTATCTGTCTGTCTGTCTATCTGCCACCCTACCTACCTACCTACCTGCCGCTGTACCGCATCTCTTTGACGAGGCTACCGAGGCGTCTGATTTCACCCCACCCGAATAAAGCTCGATGTGTTTAAGGGGTCAATTGGCGCACGACTACTTGCAACAATTTGGTGAACAAGCAATCTTCCATCGCATTGATCGTGGAGAGCTTTCGCAAATGCATCAGGGGTCGTAAAACAGAAGCGTCTAGAAACGACCGTTGCACGATCCCGGCGCATACGTTCGTGCAAATGGACATGCGTTTTCATGCAAGTTTTGCACGAGTGATTGCATTTGGGTGACGCCACCCCATCATACAATGTGACTGATAGCATGGCAGTGCGAGCTGACGGGCGATTGGATAAGAGCGGTGGTGAGATCATGCGATCGCTCATACGTGCGTTCGTGCGAACATTCAAGAGTATAAATACTTGGATCCTCATCAGAACGCCGCTGAATGCCAAACAGAGAAGATGACAGCAGGAGCAGCAGTCATCTTTCTCCTTTGAATGATGAGGACATAATGAACCTGACAGCCTTGTCTTCCTATATATATATATATATATATATATATATATATATATATATATATATATATATATATATATATATATATATATATATATATATATATATATATATATCTATATATATAAAACCCTAAATGGTCACTTTGGGCGACACGGTACAAAATGGTCACTTTGGGCGACAACCAGTTAATTAGATATATTTGCATATTCATGCAGGTAAAAATTAAACAAAAAATACCTTTATGATCTTCAGGAACGCCCTTAAGTTAAATATATGTCCAATTACCTGTGTGACGTACGCACAACTTTTTATTAAATAAAACAGAAAAAAATTGGTATTGCGCAATAAGGGTGTGTACACCTAACGTACCGATTTATTACATGCATGATATACACCCCTAAATTTCAATAGCAAATTAATACATAATGGGATTCCAGTGCAACTTACCTATAGTAACCCCAAACAGAGGGCGCTAGGATACTTTTATATATTTCAAAACTTTTGAAATAACATGCAGGGAATGGTTGTTATAACGTTGTAAACATTTAGGCGACACGTATATGTACACCTAATGTCAATGTCGCCTAAAAGTACCATTTTTCCACCCGATATGTCGCCTAAAGTGACCATTTAGGGAAATATATATATATATATACATATATATATATATATATATATATATATATATATATATATATCAATTGGAATATTCGCATATTTTCTTGCACAGTCGTACAAACGTTAGCACAACGTTGCAAGATGGGATACGAGTTGTCGAGCAACAGTACCATTGTCGCATTACACACACAACCAAACGCACGACTCATCGCATGAGGTCTCAAACACACACCGTACGAGTGCTGGTGTGAACTTTTTTGATTCATATGGAAAGGATCGGAGCCAATTGTCTCTTTTTTTTTCAATTCTTTCATTCAAAGACATAGCCTACAACCGGAACTGTAAACACCAACCGTGTTCGATCAGGGAGCTGCCTCTGATCTGGTGCGACAGGGTAAAACAATCTTTTATCGCACTTGATCGTAGAGAGCTTTCACAAATGCATCAGGGGTCGCAAAACAGAAGCGTCTAGAAACGACCGTTGCACGATCCCGGCGATTATGTTCGTGTGAGTGGACGTACGTTTTCATGCGAGTTTTGCACGAGTGTTTGCGTTTGGGTGACACCACCCCATAAAACAATGTGATTGGTCTCATGGCATTGCGGCTGACGCGCCATTGGATGAGAGAGGTAGTGCGATCATGCGATCGCTCGTACGGGCGTTCGTGCGAACATTCACGAACAAAAATACCGCCCCAAACTTGGATCCTTATCGCAAAGCCGATGAATGCCAAACAGAGAATATGGCAGCAGCATCCATTTTCTCCCTTGAATTCTGAGGATATAATGAACCTGACGGCCTTATCTAAATATACCAATAGGAATATTCGCATATTTCCTTGAACGTTTTGTAGCAGAACGTTGCAAGATGGGAAACGGTTGTCGAGCAACCAAACGCACGACTCATCGCGTGAGGTCTCAAACACACACCGTGCGAGTGCTGCACTACCAAACTACCAAATACAGGTCAAACGCGAAAATGGGTTCGCAATACATCGTGCTTTGCGTCACGCGACACCTGACAACGTTGCACAACATTCATACTACCCTCAATGCGACCTAATACGACTGGATCGATCGCAATTGGTCGCGTTCGAAATTCAGAGACCACCTGGTGAGACCGCCGGCGCCACTGCAACGAGTGCGACTCCCCGCAAGACACCTTGCAAATGCTCGTGCGACAGCGAAAACAAATTGGTTGCATTCTCTCGTAAACAGGTTGCAATCCAATTGTGAAAGGGGCTTAAGCATCAGATATGACCAAATTTGATACTCCAGAGAAGAGAGACATACAATACAGCAACATTACTACATTATGGTTGATGTGATGATACATTATCGGTTAACAAAATGTTACTACACTATTGGTCAGATGGTAATACATTATCAGTAAAAAGTTTGTTACTACATTATCGGTTTGGGGTTAATACATTATCGGTTAAAAAAATACTACATTATCGGTCAGTTTGTCGTATATTATCTGTTAGTGATACATTATCGGTCAGTTACTACATTATCAGTTGTAACAACTGTCAAGAAAGTAAAAAAAAGTTCAAACATGATAAAAGGCAAAAAATTTTCATAAAACACGCCCCAAATCCCATCTATTTATGCATCACAACAATGGAAAACTTCATACGTATGTCTTTATTTATCTACGTACAGAGCCCCCTTCGGTCTACTTCCTAATATTTGCACACAGCGTTAAGTCATGCACGATACCAGGGAGGTTCTTGGGTTCAGGGGACTCCCTTCCCCCCCCTTTCCATTGAATAACCTCTTTTCATCCCTCTTTACACCCAACTGAACTAGAAATGAATGATATCGTAGCAGGAAAGTCTTTTAGGGTTCTCATCAGGAGAATAATTTACATGAACCCTCCTCAAAAGAATAATTGAGGTTAACAACCTTTAAAATATAGGCATACCTATGAAAAGATGGATAATAAACTTCCACAGTAAGCAATAAGCAAAAATAAACTTCCTCAAAGAGCAAAAAGAGTCTGCCTCGAAATGAAAAACAAGTCGGTCGCGAATTAATTGCAGGTCCTTATCAAAGTCTTCATCAAGATAGAACCCACTCTCTGGTCATAAAAAAGATGGTGTATTCGATGGGAGTTCAAGGCTCAAGCGATTTTTTTTCTACCAACTCCTTGTCACTTCAGTGACAGCCCCCTCAGCATATCCGCCTTATTTTACTTTTCTGGAAATAATCTTAAAATACCATTGCCGAAAGTCGGTTAAAGGGGTTCTGAGATTGTCAAACTGTGATTTTCATGGTCAGTTAAGAAGGCATCCAAAGCCAATTGAAGATAGACTAGATAATTGCTTCATTCTGGTGACCACAATTTTGTAAATACCCCACTCCTGCGAGATCTTCGCCCTTGGTCTCCCATGTTGTCCCTGGACTCCACATGGAAGACTTGGTCCTCTCACCCACAGGAGAACGTTTTTCGCTGCTACGGCGCCTTGGGTTCCGCTTAATCCTACATGTTGGTCTGCTCCTCCAGTGAAAAATTATGCCTCCTGCTTCAAATAGTTTGGAGTAGTCACTGGCGACCCACCACTTTTGCTCTTGCTTGTGCTCATAAGCTGAACGATAAAGCACTCCAATGGCGGTCCGTAAACTTGTTCTTAAATATCTCACCATGTAGACTTTTTAAATTAGGATGCCGACATGGTCAGATAAATTATTTAATCATGTCGACTTCCTAAATTAGGATCTCGTCATGGTCAGATTAATCATCTTACCATGTAGACTTCCTAAATTAGGATGTCGTCATGGTCAGATGAATCATCTTACCATGTCGACTTCCTTTATTAGTATGTCTAGATGGTGAAAAAATTTATCTCACCATGTCCACTACCGAAATTCAGGAGTAGTCTTTGACTTGACAGATAAGTTATATCACCATGTCAACTAAGTTCGGTTGTCGACTTGGTAAGATAAATTAACTCACCATGTCGACTGTCTACCGGCAGTATGTCGTCTTGGTTACATAACTTATCTCACCATCCTGACAAGTCGTATGGCACTTTGGGAGCCCCGTAAATTGCAGCTAGCAAATGCAATAGTTTCCCATTCAAAAGTGTTAACTTCATTAATACCTTGGTTTGAGTTGTCAAACAGTGATTACAGTCCCGTCGATAATGTACACTCAGAAATAAACTGGGTAAATGAAATTCGTCAATTTCAACCATGGGCGAAAGAGGCGGCGGTTGTAAACCTCCCATTGTGGACAGAAAATTTTCTATTTTCCGTCAAACATTATGTTTAAAATGTGAAAAAAAATGGACAACAGTGATATGGCTACCACCTTCCCCGTTGGTAATTGTCCTGTATGTTTATTGGGTCTATCCGTGAAGATCAAATAATAAGAACTTTTTTCATTTCTTTTTAAATTTGACACATTTATACTATTATGGAAACGGAGGTAGGGCGGGAAGCGGTCAGGGCATCTGGTAATATGATAAGTTTCCAAAAAGCCAGCTTAATATAATTTTGTTAAGATTTTAGTTTAGTTTTTTCTATCACTATTTGGTTTCATACAGCTAGAAAGAATAAGTAAGCCCAACTCATCTTACCACGTCCTTAGCTAGGAATGCGACCCTTTTGGTAAAGGTCAACTTTCCGAAGGGAGTTGTAGGAAGGTGCCTGCATGGGTGGGGGGGGGGGGCTGAAACATTCAGTTCCAGGGTTTTGACATTTTCTTCAGTAGTTTTGGATATTTCAAGAAACATTCCTCGAACGTTTAAATAATTGGGGGTGCAACTTTCCGCTCCGCCCCTCTCCCCGCCCTAAGCAGGTAAGTGCACATACTGTCGTGTGAGGGCTTCGCCCTTCTGGTGTAACCACAGGGCTTCCAAGGTACAACTTTCTCTTCCAGGAGCGTATTTGGGAGATGGGTCTAGAGGACCAGTCCCCCCCCCCCCATTTCTACACGAAAAATGATAAGAGGAAGAGAAAGAAGAAAAAAGATAAACGAAAAAGAGAAAAAAAAGGGAATGGAAAAATACACTTTTCCTAAAACGTGATTAGCACCATTTTCGGTAAGGGTTGGTTGGAGGTTTTTCTTCTAAGTGATCACATAAGCCTTGTAGTACAAATTAACTTCACTAGCAGTTCTGAGAAGGGGTGGGGACACTGAGCATAGAACTGTATTGTTAAATTTGTCTTGAATGGTGAGATTTCCTGCAGTCTAGGGGGTTTGAAACTGAAACGCCTCTCACTAGTGGCGCATTTTCCGGGCAAATGAGATTTGCCATCTTGCCCCCCCCCCCGTCCCACGAAAATTCCCGGATCCACGCTTGGTCTCCTCACTACGATTTCATCGAAAAAAGTATGATAGAGAAATCAGGGCTGCATTTTGATACATGGAATCTTTGTCATGTAAAATGACGTAAAACTTTGTTATCTAAGACGATGCAGCATTTCAGAGTTCTCAGCGCGCACCAGTCACATCATTCTCTTTTCATTCGCTCAGGACAGTACAAGTCCATTTTCTCTACAAAGGAGCTCTTAAAATTTAACCTTTGTCTTTTAAGAGAGGAAGTTTCAGAAATGTAAAGGGTACGGGAAGGGCCATTTCGGCAATCTGAGAGACGTTTTGTCAAACCTTTTTAGATATATTAGGCGCCAAATGACTCTTGGCCACAGGCGAACACATACAGGGCAACGTAAGGTATTACAGGGCCCTGTAAAAATAATTACTTGATCTCTAAGAGATTTCAATTCAAATTAGGTCTCCAAAAGGTTCTGGGAAGGTCAGAATGCAAGTAAAATTGCGAGGAAATTTTAATACAGGATAAATTAAGTGACAAGAAATGAAGTAAAACATAGTGTCTTTAAAGATGTCATTTTTCTGTCTGTGTCGTGAGCAACCATGCATAAAGGATGGTAACACTTTTCATTCGTCATCCTTCTCACTCACAAGTTTGACAAGTCTCCTGTATCTGCAAACTGATCCACCGTTACGACGGATCAAGTATTTAAAACCAGGAAGCCAAAAGGCTTCGTGATTCCTTCCTGAAACGGGGTGATTTCTTGCACTAAGGTTCATCCCTCAAAAATTATTCTTCTTGAATATATCATTTTTTACGATGTTCAGACAACTTGACCTCTGCTGACCTCATTTAACCTTTGAATCCCACTGAAAAGTGGATAAAAATATGAAAAAACTACAAAGGTCTTGGGAGGGATTCGTACCCAGACCATCTGCGTGAGAAACCGAGCTCTAATCCACTACGCTATCAAAGAACTCATTTAGCGTATGGTATTTCTATTATACTGTAGAAACAGCATCCTTTTCACGTGTTCATAATTGGGTAATTAAAATATGTATTATTACGGTAACGGTTATGCTTGTGAAAAAATAAATGTTGTTCTCTATAACTTTATCTTTGGAATGACAGAAAAACTTCAGTCCTAACTTTTCGGTATAGTCACGAAACGGCGGACACAATTTGGAGTTACCGTCCACTGTCTATTCATTTTTACGAGGTTTTCAGAGTTGCATCTCTGATGACCTCATATGACCTTCAACTTCCAAGAAACCCATAGAATTTACTCTCTCTTGAGATAACACATCTATTTATATACCAAGTATGAAAAGGATCCATCATCCCTGTCTTGAAATATTGTGTTTTTTCAATGTTTTTGGTTTTTGACTTTTGATGACCTCAAATGACCTTTGATCTCCGCTGAAAACAAAAGTGTTCTTTCTCTTAATATTATATAGTTACATACCAAGTATGAAGATTGTCCATCATTGCTATCTTGAGGTAGCGTGTTTACAAGCAGTTTTTAAGAATTTCGTATTTTCACCTCAATTGGCCTCAGATAAACTTTGACCTGTACCACTACCAAGAGGGTTCATCTTTTGACTATAACTCATCCACATGCCAAGTATTAAAAGCACCCATGCTCCCTACTTAGAGATATCGTGTTTACAAAAGCAATAGCAGTGTTCCTCTTAACATAATAATTCTACATTTCAAGCAAGAAAATTATCCATCATTGCTATCAAGATACCGTGTTTCGTAGGTCCTCACTCTTCAGAAACCTGATGTAGAATGGTGTCCACAAGACGTTGGCATTGGTTTGTACGTGCCCGTTTCGAACCGTACATTGAGTGTCGTGTTCGTCTTTTGAAGCACGGACACTACCAATTCGAGTGAACAAAGATACGTTACCTATTTGAATAATTGCACAGCAGATGTTTATTTCTATGTCTGCAGGAGCTTATGAGTTCGTTTCGTTTGTTAAGAGCGGCTAAGGAAGGTTTGTGTATGACGAAGAACTTTTCTTCGAGGCAGAGGTTGCAAGTTTTAGATGATGTAGTGTATGCACGGGCTTTGCCTATAAGTTTCCTCTTCACAGTGAACTCGACATTAGTATCCTTTAGCTTCCAAATGTATTCGCTGAGTGTATTTGCATTTCTTTTGTCTTTGTGATTGAAGCTGAACTTGTGTGCAGTGTACCTGGTTTTGAAGGTGTTTTCTGTTAAACCAATATACGATTCTTCTTTGCTGCTGTCATGGGGTGTTACCAGAAACATAACCTTGTTCAACCCCCCATGCAGCGACAATGTCACCACCAACATTGGCAAGAAGTTTTTCAAACTCTTAAACAACTGCTTCCCACCTGAACACAAACTACATCCATTACTCAACAGAAACACGGTAAAACTGAGCTACAGCTGCATGGCAAACATGGACCAAATAATATCAGCGCACAACAAACACATACTGACAAAACGTTATCTACAACCAGCAACGCAAAACAACTGCAGAGGGCAAACCCAATGCCCACTGGATTGTAATTGCCTCACCGACAACATAGTGTACCAGGCCACCGTAACACGCCATGACAACAAAAAAGAAGAATCATATATTGGTTCAACAGAAAACACCAATGCCAAAAGTCTTGTTGACACCATTCTACATCAGGCTTCTAAAAAGTGAGGACCTACCACACTGGGCCCTTACAAAACAGTGCTGTAAAGCTACCTTGTAGTACCATACAGTCACAACCTTTCAATATATATATATATATATATATGTGTTTATATATATATATGTCTAGATATATATATATATATATATATATATATATATATATATATATATGTGTGTGTGTGTGTGTGTGTGTGTGTGTGTCTTTGGACTCTAAATATCATATTTTGGTAGTTTCAGGGTAAGGAGTTAGGATTAGGGGTTAGAAAATTAGGTTGGAAATTAGTGTATAAGTCAAGGAAAATGTCTCCCAAATATACAATTTAGGAGCGATGAATCTTAGCAGCCAGCAGGGTCGACGTAAGATTGGTCTTTCATCCAAGAGTAATCTGAGGTTTTTCCATTGGGACTGGCCTTTCAAAATAAACCAAGTTTAATATAAGTTGATGATGATGATGATGATGATGATGATGATGATGATGATGATGATGATGATGATGATGATGATGATGATGATGATGATGATGATGATGATGATGATGATGGTGAAGGTGATGGGGATGGTGATTGTGGTGGAAGGAAGGTTTATACGTGACAGCAAACTTAGTTTAAGAGCACCAAAGCTACATCTACAGCAGGAAGGATTCATTGGGGCAGTTCTTTAAGAGAGAAAGAGAGAGACCCCCAGTTACTGGCCAGACCATTGCTGATGCTGAAGAAAAAAATGAGAGAGAGGTTTGAGACTTGAGTGCTATACAAAAGGAAGGAGTCTGGTTTCACGTAGTCTAGTCATCACCTCCTGACCTTGCCAAGTTTTAACTTTTTTAAGTGAATTCTTTCCTCGTAAGATGAGAGAGTAAAGACCATTTATTTATACAAATTTGGGATTAAGGGCAAAGTTCTGTTTGACAAGTGAAATGTATGTAATCTCGAGGACATATATATACATATATACATATATATATATATATGTATATAGGTCGAAAGTACTCTCTTTTGTCCATTTTTTATCTCTTCGGATTTTCATCTACTTATATATATATATATATTTATATAAAAATATATAAGGCAATAAGAGTAATAAAGAAGGCCTAAAATTTAGGAGAAAACTCCGCAACGTTTCGGGTAAATACCCTTCATCAGGCGGCAAAATATCAACTTGTCAGAAAAACGCAATTCAAACCAAACAAAATAGGGCACAACTTTACACAACTTTACCGACGCCCGTACGTTGGTAACGGTCGCAGAGTGTATGTGTACTCACTAAAAGTTACGAACTTACGTATAAATTCGTTGTAATATTCTTCTGGGCATCATGATCATCCGAATACATGACCATATATATATATATATATATATATATATATATATATATATATATATATATATATATATATGTATATATATACATATACACATATATGTATATATATATGTATATATATGTATGTTTGAAGAATAAATCAAACTGGAAATCTGCCTCGACGAAAAATCGACTGCCTCTACTGGGACTCGAACCCAGACCTTCTGCTATACGTGCAGACGCCTTACCAGTTTGGCTATAAAGCCAGTCCTGGCTGTTCGAGCTTCCAGAAAGGAGTCAATGATTCGTCGAGAGGGCGCTACATAGAGCTGTGGACATATATCCATTGCAAACTTTTTATCGGCCCTGTGACAGAGATCACTTCCGGAAACCGAACTGATGCAACCAGTATATATATATATATATATATGTGTGTGTGTGTGGCTTGTAAATTGGACAATTGGCCATATCACTGGCTTACATTTGCTGTGACTTGCCCCACAGACTATAAAGATGAATGGTGGTTTAGAATGTTTACTGGAATACTCTTGGCACTTCTTTTGCAAATTTGTGATGAAAAATTCCAACTTTTGTCACTTTCTTGAAAAGTAGCGGGCCACTAATTCAAGCTTCTGCAATGTGGAAAAATAGTGCCTGACAAATCTTATCCCTTAAAAAAATTGGAGCTTGTTTTTGACTATGTTACTTACTAAATGTGATCAATTTTATATTTGGTTGTTGTAGGAAATGAGTTGAAATACAGACTGTGCAAAATTCAATGTAAATTGAACAATTTTAGTGTCATTCTTTGATTGTATTACTCCGCTCTGTGGATTGCCGTCAATAAGTAGTGATTAAGGCTGAAATCATGAACCTATTATTCAAGAACTTTTAGCTCAAAATCTCAGTGGTCATGGTATAGAAATTTAAAAGTGCTATAAACGCCAGTATTGTGAACTTTAACCAGATGGGTGGCATGTCCAGGTTGAGAACTTCTACAAGGATCTAGGGGACAGGGAGAAAACCTGATTTAGTGTGTAAGTCAATGGGACAATAATTAGCGGTACGCTACCTAAACAACCAATGTTATTGTCGGCGGTCATATCACTTGCTTATGAAACAAAATCAATACAGTATGCACGAGATTCTCGAAATTTGAACGAGCACTGCTTTGGTCTCTCCAGTACCCTGTATACTCAGCACTGGTCTGCTTACAAAGACCAAAACCTAGGCTACAAGTACTTGGCTAAACCAGAGTACACGACAAGGCCCCACAGTCCACGAGTGAAAATCGGGTATTTCTTGGCAATATTATCTCCTCTGATGTGCACCATAAAGAGTGTAACTTAGGCTATCCTAAAGCACAGGTATCTGCTCCCGGCCTTGCCCGTAGACTGGTTATGGCTTATGATCAGGATATGAGATATAAGCTTCCCTTGTGGAAGTTGAGTTAAATCAATGCCCAAATCTCTCATGCGTTCTCATTCCGATTACATGAAATTAAGGAAGTAGAAAAATGGTCAAGTTTAAAGACCAAAACATAGGAGAGCTCACTCATGTGAGCTTTTGACGTCACATGTGCTTGCTTCAATTTAATTTCACTTGGAGTTGAAAATGCAACGACCTCTTCTGCTAATATCTTGAGAACCACTCCAGATTTCAGTGCAAATTTCATCAGAATGCTTACATTGAGTACCCCCACCCCCAACATATCAAAACTTGACTCAAGCCTTAACACTTCTTTGACAACATCTATATGGGAAGTAAGGAAGGAAACGGATTTAATTTCAGTGATCTAACGGTTTCCATAATCAAGTCTGACACGCAGACTGTAATGGATCCATGTTAAACTACGTTATAACCTTCAAAATGATAGAAGTTAAGTCGTTTACTACATTCTGGGTACGGGAAATCTCTAAAGCAGAGAAATGAAGTTTTGATGCTGTCCATCTAGAGTAAACATGTCACCTAATTTGATGTTATTTTTCATACAGATTGCTAAAGCTTCAAACAAGAGTCTTCTTCCGCCTTGAGAGGTCTTAATATTGTGAAAATAAAATGTAATTGAGGCCAGTGCGGCTATTTACAACGAGAAAGTAACGAAAACAAAATGTATCTCCGTGACAAAAACTTGCAAGCAGAACTGTACCTATGTACCGCCCCATTACATGAGTTCAAAGGTTCTCGTCAGTCATCACACGACCCTGTTACAGTTATTTCGTGACTTGCAGTATCGTCATGAATCTAACCCGTTACTTTCCAGTCCTGATGCAGGCACACCATGATATTACAGGTCCATGGAAATGTTTAAACGAAATCATCTGATCGGACTTCCAAATGATGTGAAAGGGTCATCGCATGTACTGTATGTATACACTCTAAAAACAATCTACTTAAATTTAAGCAGTACAGGCCGGTGGTCACATGCAGACTGGCCAACAATTTCTTGATTTAAGGCTGGTTACGTAAGGAAAATGTAACGTAAGGAAAATTACGCAAGGAAAATGTAAATATTTGACAAGGATTTTAAATCAATAAGTAATTAAACGCGCAGGTGTTAACCTTTACCCAGGTTTTCTGTTTATTTTTAACCATTAAATGGTTAGTTCATCTCTAAACACTTAATCACTACCCTGATTAAAATTATTCAGGATGCTTTTAAGGTGGAAAGGAACAATATTAACAAGTAAAAGATCATGTGTGTGGTTACCTTAAATGAAAAAAGAAGTGTGTGAATGGTCAGAAAACGTAAAACGAAAAAGCAGGTTTTCATTTATAAATATTTTAGGGGTTTTCAGGGTGGGTGCAGTGGCGTCGCCAGACTTTTCAAACTGGGGGCACAACGATTTCACATGGGGCACAATCAAATACCAACTGAGGTACTGAGGACGCCGCAGAGAGCGGAGCGCGAGTACTAAGCGTGGAGTGGTCTAGACACACAAAGGCCCCCTGGTTAGGTTCAGAGGCGAAGCCCCGATGGGGGCCAAGGAGACAAGCCTCCGTGGGCTCATGGGTTTTAATTTCCACTGTGTATTTTAAGACATCACTTTACAGCAATTTCTTAGACGTGGCCTGTACTATATTCTTAATGCAAATTTGGGATACTCAAAGTGAGTTGTATTTGAGGTAAAACTACTCCAATAATTAACTGAAATATATAATAAAGAAGTTACCATTTCTGTAACGGTAAACTTTAACTGAAATGAAAGGGATGGCTTATCTTTACTAATGCAACAGAACAGGTGAGCCGATATAGGTATATATTGTATTTACATAATCAGTGGGAACGGAATAAAGAAAACACCAATTTATAGTTCCATCAGTGAATTTAATATCTGTAAATTGCGATGGAAAAGTTATGCCCCTACTGGGTACTTGCCACCTCACCATGCTTACGTACGTGCATTGCTTTCACAGAACCAAATCTTTAAAAACTTTATACTTCGATTAGATAGATTTCTTTCGGGAATGAATTAATTACTTTTATCTGGTTTTACATACCTATAAAGTGCTCAAACTCATTCAGTATAGTTTTGCTAACAGTGATACCTTACCATGCAAGAGATGTTGAAATAAAAACCGAGACTTTTGATTTGATCTGATGACTTTTTCATACATGAAAGATTTCCAAACACAACTAGATGGAATTCTGCCTCACTATTTTACTAAAACTAAATTGAAACTGTGCTCCTAAAATTACACAAGTTACACAAAATTTGGGGGCCAGTAGTGAAGGCGAAGCAAACCCACGGATTTTGCAGTAAACCACTAGTAGAGACCAATATTCTAACGCATTTTCTGAAAAAGCTAGTCAAAACAGCATTGCCCCAAATTTTCATGAATTTTCCAATTATTTTTTCACACCCATGATGCTAATAGCCATTTTCTTGTTTCCAAAAAAGAGGGCGCTTCAAATATGATGTAAAAGAGCCACATCGTAAGTAACACGTCTCATTCATTGCACATGGAATGCACACTAACATATACCAAAAGGATGAGTACAGAAACAAGTTCTGGTGCTTCCTTAGAGCAGTTGAAAAAGCGTAATATACCCTACCTTGGCCTACGAGGACTAGAATTCATTGTCAACAGCTCTGACAATTTCAAGCGATTTTTAGGGCTTCACATTACTGACTATTCCATGCCACTAAAGTAAGCTCGTATACTCCCCAGTAACTGTAATCTACCTACCTTGTCGTTAGGTGCACACATTCCTCTTTTCTTTTCCTCAGTAACTGATCAAAATGGGAATTCAAAAAAGAATTTTCCTCAAATATATTCGGGTATTTTTGTCAAAAAACACTGTCGCTTACGATACCGTTAGCTCACTCCCCACTTGCGTAGAAAACAAAAACACACACTTTCACGATCAGTTGCAGAACTGGTACTAGTACAAGTGCTAATCATAGTAGGCAACCACCTTCACAACAGATCCTGATCTTGCTCTCTTTGTGTCGATGTTTAAATTCATCCTCAGTATATTTAGGCTCCAGAGGATACAGTAAGATTTGAGTCTGTTTGCTCCCATGTTTTCTTTTACCTACAAGTAGGTGTACTGTTTCAAGTTTGACCGTGTAAGGTAAAGATTACGACTAGGCCTACGTCCTGCTGAGTGCTGCCGTGGTTCTAACGTTACCCTGTATATAATGGCCTACAATTCTACACAGTGTACTGTGTGCGTAAATCAGTGTTATAGTGTATGGTGAATTACAGTAGTGTTGCCAAGTCACGCAAATTATTTCAGCTACACTTGTGAAAACATTTTTTTTTCTTTTTACTGAAATAAGGTGTCAAGAAAATATGTTTAATACGAAACTTCGAGTTTTATTCCCTATTACAAGTGGCGAAAGGAATTTTGTCAAGCATTTTATAGTTATTAACCACAGCATGTGCAATTCAAATTACTTCGGGTGGGTTGGTAAATTTTCTGCTGTAATGTGATATGAGGCTCGCTTTCGTCATCGAACATCCGGGAACTGGTAGGATTCAAACAACAATGGCGCGAACCATTAGCAACATAAAAATCATTTTTTAAGGTTGAAATAAATGTATTCAAGCCTTTTATGCGCTTCTTTCGGAAAAAGCATACATTAAAATGTTAGTCTTGTTACAGAAAAAGCTAGGGTTTATTTCTCCTCCAAGAAAAGGCAACATTGCGTCGGAAATGAATTACTTTCACTCGTTTTACACATGAAAATACTGGAGCTCAACCAACGAAATTTTGCTTATAGTAATACCAGGGAGTTGCTATTTGGTCAAATAGCAACTCCCTGGTAATACCTTACCATACTAAAACCAGGGAGTTGCTATTTGACAAATAGCAACTCCCTGCTAAAACTAGATGAGACATGACCAAGAATTTTATTGATATGGTCTGATGGCACTCACGTACAAGCTGTATGAGCTTTCAATGGTTATTTTTATTAATTCCAAATTTTTCAATGAGTCACTGGTTGAGTGGCCTATTGAAAAGAAGAAGGGTCTCCCAATTAGAATTTTCTTAAAATAAAAAGGATATTTTTGATTGACGGTATTGTCTGGGAGTAAAAATATCACAAAATTGGGGTCACAAAAAGCCCCCCTCTCCCCTTCATTTTAATCTCTTACAAATTGACTCAACAAGACCTCCCCGACTAGAGGATGTGACAATTTAAGTTACAGTACAGAACGATTTAAAACAAAATTAGGTTTTTTATATTAACTCCTCTTAAAAAAAAGAACACGTGCATGTTTTCACACAAACAATGTATCTTTACTGTAGATTCAAAACAACTATATGATCGAGGGTGTCGTCTATTATACATATGTATGTACTATGTGAAGGTTGTTCATCTTGAGTGGAAAATCTCCCTACATGTTCTATGCAGGGAAAATAGATAATGCCCTTCTTCTTATGTTGCGAATGTGAAGATGTTGAGTGGCTGAGTGAGGATGTGTGCGTAAGTGGGCGTGTGTTTGTATGTATGTTACACAACTCGTAAACAATCTCTCTCAAGAACGGTAACCTTAAGGGATCTCATAGTTGGCATGTCGATACCCCTCATTGAGTAGATGAACCCTATTGTTTTAGCGAAGTTCAAAGGTCATTTGGGTCACCTGAGGTAAAACTATAGTAAGCATGTAAATTGCTTATAAACACTCTATCTCAAGCAAGGAAACCTCACCGGATCTCATACATAGCACGTTGATAGTCTTTATTGAGTGGATAAACCCTACTGTTTTTGGAAAAGTTCAAGGTCAAAAGAAGCTAAAAGAGGTCAAAAGAGTCAAAATCTTCCAAGCGCAATATCTGTGAATGTAAAATTTGGTTTAACTTGAAAATTGCATTGTAGCTTGCTTTCATTTAGTACATATTTGCCCTAACATTTCATGGAGGTTGAACGTCATTTGAAGACAAAATTGGCAGTTTCTCTAAAGGCCAATCTTCGGTAGCCCAGATCGACCTTTCAGAGTAAAATACTGTCATAACAATTTACAACTTACTAACACGCCCACTAAAACTTAACCGTACCCTATATAGCTATGGACATCCGTATATCCAGGAGATCAATCATGGTATGTTGCTAGAAGTTAATATGATGGCGGTACCTGTAAGCGACCATTGCGTTTCGAATGTGGTGTATGGTTTGCTATTTTACTCAGCAAAAATACTTCAATAGTCTATGAGCTATAGCATGATTATGGTTTCACTACACTTAGTGTGATCTGTGGTTCGTAGAAGTGAGGTATTGTCTACACCTTGACCTGTTGCCTGTTGTCTGTAGTCTGTACGTACGTGCAACAACTATACACTATAGTTCTTGAATTTCGCACCTGTAGTTTTCAGTCCGCAAGGTCTAGCCTTGAACGTACATGCAGGGTCTGCATGGACTCTAAGCTACGTGCAGTACGGAGTAGACCTATGTAGTACATTTGCAAAATCCATACTTTGAAGATGCTGTTTGTTGACGTTTGAAAAAGCGTCTTTGACCTGACAAAGGTGTGTGATCGATGTGAGTTCGTGTTCGTCTAATCAATGAACCAAAAAGCATACCTACATGGCTGACAAACGGCAGGACAACGCTGATCCAGAAAGACCCAGCCAAGGGCGTTGCACCAGCCAACTACAGGCTAATAACGTGCCTCCCAACAACCTGGAAGCTCATGTCGGGCATTCTGGCAGACAACTTGTGATGAAGCACATAACGCAACAAAACCTCCTAGCGGGAGGAGCAGAAAGGGGCCAGGACCGCAGCAGGGGAACAAAGGATCAGTTGATCATCGACAAGACAGTATGCAAGGATTCCAGAACCCGCCGAACAAACCTGGCAGTGGCATGGATCATGGGCGTCAATCCTGGGAGGTACAGGGGGACATGTCCCTCCACATTTCGATGGGTGGGGGACACAATATCAAATGTCCCCCCACACTACGTAAAGAGTAGTGTCGTGGCTCTATTTGACTGGCTTTCTGAGTGGCATGTAGGTTTGTTGAAAGTGTCTCGATGCAGTTTCTGAATGTAGATTTTGTCAGGGAAATCTCATTTAATGAAGAATTTCGGCGTGCTCGGCGCGCATGCGACACGTTTGCACTCCATCTCATGACCATTAATAAGGTGATTATACAAGGAACTATTATGATCACAACACTTTCCGAAAACAGAGATACATCTCCAAACATCTGTACTGGGGCCCCGCATCAATATGCGATCCTTCAATCTAATTTGTAAGCATGATGTGGAAGGTTGAAACTTTGAAGCACGTTGTTACATACATTTGTTACATACATTTGTTACATACATTTTTTAAAAACTTGTACCGAGCGCTTCGCGCGAAGCCATTATCGGTATGGATGGTGATTGCTAATACACTACGAAGAAAATGCTGAAACGCGCTTGTTAGTCCTTCACACCTTTTGCTACACCTATCAGGGAGGTCTAACATCACCTAACTGCACCTATTCTCTCCCTCCTGCCGATTCTCCATTGCTGGAAGCTGTTCGTCTGGGGTTTCGTTCAAAATTAGTAAAAATACGATAGATGTAAAGTACTTAACATCATAATCTATATTACCATTTGCATGTCAGGTAATAAGCATTACGCCATTGCCTCATTAATATAATTGATCCAGAGCTTCCAGGAGGTCCTATACAGGCTTTTGCCAGCCTTAGATGCCCTTTTGTAATGCACAATGAAGGGAAGAAAAATTTTCGTAATAGTCCAAGAAAGTTTCTGTTGACTCGATGCAGGTATTTTTGCGGAAAACTGCCAAAAAAGTAGCCAAAGGGGGGGGGGGCTTCAGGAAGGTTGTTGAAAACGTATTCTATCAGCTCCAAAACTAAACCAAAGATTTTACCATTTTGCACCTAAGCAACCTTAAATTTACGAAAATTTCTCAAAGGGGAGGCCTTCAACCCCTCCCTCAGGGCGACACCTTCATATAGTGACAAAGGAAGGATTCCCACTGCTGTATACAAACGCGGGGGGGGGGGCATAAAAAGGTGCTATTTACGCGTCTCCCCTGCAGTTATTAAAAGCATCCAGGCAGCCGGAAAATTAGAATTCACTACATTATGGACATTTTCCAGCAATATACGATCAGTTCCAAAATATCCCAAAGATAGCACCATTTTGCATCTAAGCAACCCTAAATTTACGAAAATTTCTCAAAGGGGAGACCTTAAACCCCTCCCCCAGGACGATACTTTTATGTAGTGACAAAGGAAGGATCACCACAGCTGTATACAAAACGCAGAGCGCATAACAAAGTGCAATTTACACGCCGCCACTCTGTTGGAAAAACATGCAGCCAGTCCGAATTGGGGGCCTTCACCCCCAAAACATATGGCCCTAGCTACGGGCGTGGTTGGGGTTCATGATCTCTGACAATGATCAACGCTGCGGAGCGTGGTTTCAGCTATTTTTGGACATGATTAAAGTAAAATCTTGAAGTAATTCCCTGGGCTCCGTGTATTTCAACTGGCAGATCATCTATGATGGTCATGTTAATTTTGGAATCATTGGCGTAGACAGAGGGGAGGCAGGGGGTCATACCCCCCCCCATCGAACTCTGAAAAAATTGTAAATGGAACACAAAATTGGCTTCAAGTAATGCTAAATGTTGCACCAGATTGCATCTGAGGGTACTTAAATATTCAAAAATTTCTCAAAGGGGAGGGAGACACCCCTCCCCCAGGCCGGCGATCAGACCCCGCAGTTGGCCCCCTCCAAACAAGAATCCTGGCTACGCCAGTGTTTGGAATCCTAACTCTTATTAGAATAGGACAACGTCAGTCATCACAAAGAGGGGACACAGGGAAGGGCCTATAGAAAGACACGCCCTTTTCAAAAAAGGGCTTGATAGTTGGAAAGTGTTATGTCATTCTGCGTACTTGTAGAATGATAAATTATTTACCAACAATATGTGTGTATTTGATTTCCATATGGTTATTCCGACAAAATATTTCATAAAGTACATAATAATATGTCTCCTTATGCATACAAAATACCAAATAAAGTATGCACCAAATCTCATATTTTCACATTTAAAAACACAAAAGCTTCTCAACGTGCGAGGGGGACACCCTCCCCTCCTCTCGCGCGCTTCGCTTCGCTCCCTCGCAGAATCTACCCCTTCGCCCCCGGACAAATCATAACTTCGCGCCTGGTCATGTGTGTCCCCCACATCACACTTCCATACGGATTGACGCCCCTGGCGAGGATAGATTATCAGAATGCGTACGACTCCGTACCAAAGTCGTGGATCATAGAAGCAACGAAAATATACAAGATAGATGAGAGGATCTGCTCCTTCATAGAGTGTTCCATGCAAAACTGGGTCACCAATCTAGCAGCAAGTGGCCAACACCTTGCCAGAATAAGGACTACAAATCAGACTCGTGACGGAACGATTGAATGTATAGCCACTGCTTTACTGTCACTGGAAAGTTGATTATGTTTATAGAAGCGCAGCATTCATTTTTCAATGTCCAAACGTCTGAACGTCTGAATGACTTAGACAAATAAGTGTGCACAATTCAGGTATCTTTAAAATGATTTCCACTAGGTGCGACAGATACAAAGTTTAAAAATTACAATAATATAATAAAAAAAAATTAATTTTCAAAGCTAGCGGCTTTGTTTATAAGACTTTTTGTAAGTATAAAAAGATCATTTACTGGTCTTCATAGAAAGATGTGATATTTACTCTTTCCTCACTTTTGTAGGATAGGCCTATGTTATCATGACATAAAACACTGTTAGTCCCAGTAGTAGTAATAACCCTTATGACATTCTTGAGTGTGTGCAGAAGATCTAGAACACGAAAGTCAGTGTCACTGTGATCAACCGCGAAGCACGAAAGATACAAACAATTTGTGAATAGTAGTATGGTACCTTTAGTGCGGCCATCATAGTTGCACAGTGCATGCAGGATATAGTTCTTATCTTCTGCTCGGGACGCGAGTTTTTTTTTTCGTAGGATAGCGAGGGGAATTCTATTCATACGGACCAATCAGCTTCTTGGAAAGAGGTCACACCCCTAATTCCAAAAAAGCAGCTTTCCGACCCTTGTTTTGTAATTCTGACACCGGATTATGAAAGAACAGGCCAAATAACCCCCATCCATGTAACCCTAACCTTAATTCTAACCCTAACCATGATTTTGAAACAAATTTAAAATTTTTTGAAAAATCGATTTTCCCGTCGGTATCCTATGAAAAAAAAAACTAGCGCTCGGGACGGCCCGGTCGCCTAATTTTTTTTCCCACGAGGTTATGGGCAAATTTGATTTTCAAAATTTTTCAAATTTGTTTCAAAATCATGGGGTGGGGTTATTTTTAGGGTTAGGGTTACGTGGACTGGGTTTTTTTGGCCTGTTCTTTCATAATCCGGTGTCAGAATTACAAGAAAAGGGTCAAAAAGCTGTCATTTTGGAATTAGAGGTGTGGCCTATTTCCAAGAAGCTGATTGGTCCATTGGCACGATTTGCCCATAACCTCGTGGGAAAAAAATTGCGCGGCCCGGTCGCGTAGTTTTTTCCCAGGACGAGTCAGGCCAAATCTGGCCAATGGACCAATCAGCTTCTTGGAAATAGGCCACACCTCTAATTCCAAAATGACAGCTTTTTTGTAATTTTTTGTAATTCTGAATCCGGATTTTGAAAGAACGGGCCAAATAACCCTTATCCACGTAATCCTAACCTTAATTTTAACCCTTACCGTACCTTCATTTTGAAACAAATTTAAAACTTTTTGAAAACTCGATTTGCCCAAGTTCGTCCTGGGAAAAAAATAATGCGGCCCGGTCACTCTTTCGGTCGAGATTGTTACCACCCTAGGCCTATATCGTACTATCGTATTACAGCCGTGTTATTCGAAAACAGTTGTTGTTTATGTCAGTGACTTCCACAGTAGCTGACACAGAAGTAAACGAAATAACGTTGTAGGCCCTAAGAATATTAACGTGAGGTGTGGCCTCTTCGGTGAAATAGGTGATACGTATGTAGTCTACACTTAGTTGTGTTGTTGGCCCATATACGCGTTGTATACGACGTACAGAGGCTGCTAGTAGCCTACGAGAAACTTTTGTTTACAACTTCTGCCACAGTTTGGTTCTGTATTATCGTAATGTGTAAGCCAATAACGTGGCCTAGACTAGTGATAATGTACAGTGCAGCCTGTCCAGCATTTGGATATACTCCCAGCATTGCAAGCAACGAGCATGTACCACTGTGTTGAGCTTAATATCGGCAATTTTATTCAAGGGCATTTTTCCCAGTAGCATTCGCCACTGTTTGAACTAATATGTTATGTTCAGTTCACTCATATGGAAACGTTGTCTCTTTTGCTAATCTGCCCTTTACGGCGACCCTTAAGTGCAGAAGTGGGTTGTCATTATCCATAACAATCGTTCAGTTTTCCTATTTCTGTATCCTATTTTCCTTCGGGGCGCCTAGTTTTAATAAATTTAAACATTTATCTAACCAAGGATGCTAACAAAAGTGAACTATGATAATGTGCACGTCGGACTAGGCGTTTAAAAAATAAAAAAACTTGCAGTTTGGTACGTGGAAATGGCACCAAAACATCAACTTCAGAATGCAGCAATTGTTCAACACGCCCTCACTCAGTCATTTCGAACCCGATTACAATGGGGCAAATGAAAGCTTGTTGTGAAACTCATAAGCTTTCAAATTATGTAAAAACCATCTTGATTGGTTCCTTACTTTCATCGGACTGTGCACTTTCGTTACTCGCATCCATTCAGAGATCGCGTAAGAAAAGGCTTCGGGCTGGTTTTCTGATGTAAACAAAGATCACGTGACTACTGATCAGGGCGACAGCACTCTCTCGTGGGGAAATTGGTGTTGCTTGTATAGCATTCACGTACGCAGTACATACGTTAGCGGTAGCCTATACAGTGTAATATTAATGTGGACTAACTAGTTTATAATTTTCCTGCCGAAAATTGCCGTTTTTGAAATTAAACTAAATTACGATGTTTTGTAAAACACTCTCAACGCCCTGCTAAAAAAAAGGAACCGTCCATTATCGAGAAAGCTGAGGTTGTGAATAAACAAACGCTTTGCCAGTGTCATTGATTGCACGTAATCCTGTGCTCTGTGTGTGCGGTTCGCTAGTTTTTTTTCATAGGATACCGACGGGAAAATCGTTTTTTCAAAAAATTTTAAATTTGTTTCAAAATCATGGTTAGGGTTAGAATTAAGGTTAGGGTTATATGGATGAGGGTTATTTGGCCTGTTCTTTCATAATCCGGTGTCAGAATTACAAAACAAGGGTCGGAAAGCTGCTATTTTGGAATTAGGGGTGTGACCTCTTTCCAAGAAGCTGATTGGTCCGTATGAATAGAATTCCCCTCGCTATCCTACGAAAAAAAAAAACTCGCGTGCGGTTCGGTCTCTTATGAGACAAATGGCCGTAAACGTTTCCATATGGTGCAGCCTAGCTTAACGTATTTTTACCAAACATTTCACATGCTTCAATTTCAATAAAGGCGGAAAAGGCCTGTATGTCATCTTGAAAATAGCCAGTACAAGTACGAGAATCGTTTCCATAGACAGTGGTTACGGTTCCCGCAACTACATTTCTAGTTAAATATTGCGTTTTGAAAGACTGTAACAGTTTGTGATCCCAACTATCAGATGACATTCATTACCCGTGTAGATGTAGTGCTTACATCACCGTACTTTCACCTGAAACTATGCAAAGCGGAAATTACAAAAGGGAAAAACTTACGTAAAACATGTTTGTGTATTTAATCCAGTCAACTTCTTACAGGCGAGCTACCATTCACTTATCGTAACCTCCCCACCATCCCAGACTTTCGTGGTGCATGGCTCAGTTATAATCGTTAGATACAGTAGATCAAACGTTGAACTTAAATCGCAACGAACGTGCCACCATTGTCAATCTGTCAAAATTTATGACTGTAAGGTCTAAAGTCCGTTGTTTCGAGGTCTCAGAATATGTAATTCTCCCACATTGGGACCTTTAACTTGTCAGTGATCTGATTCATTGTGCAGTAAATTATTCCGAACACGAAGCCTGCGATGAAAAATTACTCATAAGAGAGAGAAGAGAGAGAAGAGAGAGAAGAAAAGGTTTTCCGGATTTAGTTGTGTCCTTTGACCCTGTGTTTCTAGCATCGGTGTAAATAATCTGTGCGTTACATACTAGATCGTTAGTAATGCTCGAAAACGTTCTCACAACATACAAAATAAAATTTCGCAACAAAAGCTTATGACGGGCTACAGAAAATACGTCAAACCTTGGGGTAACCTAGAGCTGAAACCAACACAATTATCCAAAAGCTGTCCGATGTACAGTCCATCTACAAGCTCGACTAAACTATCTTTCCAGACGGCATGAGCCCCCTCACCCCCTCCCAAAACATCACCGCAGTGGTCAGTGCAACATTTGATCAGTCAAGACCATACTTTAGGACGTAATGTATGCATTCGTGTTTTCTTCGAATTACTACGCTGACTTTAACGGATGGTTCGACTCTTTTCGTCTTGCTCACATTGTCTGTGACCATAACATTTACATGTCGACTTGAAAAGTCTTCATATCAGGAACTCATTGCAATTCTTCATGAATTTCAATTTCAATTTATTTATTCCAGTATAAATATATAAAATATTTATAAAAGGAGTAATAAAATAAGATTAAAAAAATACAATGATAAGACAATATATGTACAGAAAGTTAGTTCACATTAAAACCTTAAAAGTCTAAGAGTCTAAAAGTCTACAACAAATCGTTTAATGTTTTGGATTGATTGAAAAGGGCGGCTCTGTAGACAAAGGAATTCTTGAATAAAGTTATTCTATACTTAGGTAAAATGAATGGATTTCTTAGGTTTTTCTTTGATTGCACACTGAGGCTTTTGAGATAACTATGTAACGGGTGATTATGATCATCATGAATTTTTGTGGCCATTCTTATAAACTCATTTTTGGCAGAGACATTGACAATCAGTTTGAGATAATTGAAATCTAGATGTAAGATCTTTGCAGAATACTTTAAAAATCTTAAAATTCTGTCTTTGTCCTTTCGTAAAATAAAATGATACCAAACTGGCACTGCATAAATTAGATGTGGGAGTATGACAGATTTAAAAACACTTTCTTTAGCCTCCTTATTAAAGAAAGACACAGTATATGCTAATCCAGACAAAATATAGTAAACTTTGCTTAAAATACTGGAAATATGATCAGAAAAAGTCAGTCTTTCATCAATACATACTCCTAAATATTTGGTTTTTCTAGTACGTTCCACCTCTGATCCTTCTATTTTGACACATTGTGATTTAGATAAAAGTAAACCTTCATGCTTGATATTCTTGTTGGTAAAACACATTTCCTTTGATTTCTTAGGATTAAGTATTAAATTCTTTCTATTGCACGTTGAAACAATATTATTTACAGTCTGTTGATAATTAAGTTGATCCCTGGTCACAGTGTTTCTTGAAATGTTACTTGACAACCCAGTATCATCAGCATATTTAATAATTGATGCACATTCATTAGACTTAATTTCATTTGTATAGATAGTAAATAGTACATCAGATAAAGGACCTCCTTGTGGTACACCAACCTTAATCTCAGAAGCTTCTGAAAATCCTTTATCAAGTTTTACCTGTCTTTCCCATCCCTGTAAAAATTGTTGTAACCAGTGAAGTAGCCAAGGCTCATCAATAAATGTTGCTAGATCTGTTAATAATTGGTTCGGTAATACTGTGTTGAAGGCGCTAGAAAAGTCAAGGAATAGCACCTTTGATATAGTTGTTTCCTTATTATTCAAATTTAAAACAATATTGTGAATCAGTACAAGAATGGCATGAATACAGGATACTCCTTTCCTATAAGCAAATTGCATATCGTTTCCAACTTTTTCTATATAATCCATTAATTTAGGGAGCAAAATCTCCTGTAAACTGTTAAAAGCAATACTGGCAAGATCAATTGGCCTAAAATCATTCACACATGAAGGAATCTTTACTTTAGGAACAGGGGTTGTAAGAGCATTTTTCCACAAGCAAGGTATATCGCTCTTTAATATACTTTCTTGAAAAATGTACGTATATACGGGGGCTAATTCAGTGTGAAAAAATTTAAAAACCCACCAAGGTAATCCGTCAGAACCACAGGCAGAATCAAGACAGCAAGACAGCATGATTTTATTAGCATGATCTTTTCAAACATTCTTGTGGAAGGAAACAGTGGTATGCCTATGCAAGGGTGGATCCAAGACGTTTTGAAAGGGGTTGGTTCACCATGGGTGGGGTTGAGGCAAGAAAATTTGGTATTTTAAACACCCTAGATTGTAAGAATCCGCAGGCAAAAGCACAATCTGTCACTTCATTTTCTCTTATATGATGTATGGACAATAGTATGAGAGAAAAGCTGGTACTAAGAAGCTGTTGAAGCAGTAACTCGAACTCAAAACACAAATTTGTAACTATATTTCTGCTCCTTACCATCCATTTCATAGCGTATTTTGCAAAATATTTATACTTTGATGTCGGCACATCATTGGTCAGGGGTGAAACCAGAATTTGTCCGAATGAGGGATAGCAACCCGACGCCCCAATAGGGGTGACGAGAAGTGTGAAAGAATGATGCGGGAAAGGTGGCGATGGAGGGTGAGTTGAGGAGGGTTGTGTTGTATATTTTGCAAAATATTCACACTTATAATGTACCATGACGAGCTAAGTGTTGATTTAGTGTTTTGAAAAAAAAAAAAAAAAAAAATCACGCAAAGAGCGCAAAATCTGTGGCAACAGGGGAGGTGCCATTTTCCCCGTTAAGTGATGGGTGAACCTTACTTTATTTGCATTCTTTCTGAAACCTTTCGCAAATTGTTAAACTTTCTGCGCGATCCCCGCTCTGTGACCGTCAGTTTAATAGTGGGCCGTGGTTCTATTCTGTTGTTTCGTGTGAATCGTGCGTCAAAAACGTATTCGCATTATCAACGATTAAAATCTAAAAATACTGCTATTGTTCTTGTGCATAGAAGAGACTTGATTTCGGATGAACACCGCATTGATAGGCAGAGTTGCCTATAAACCAGATAACAGATACAGTCTTAATACGTAGAGCAGGTGGTACGCCTTGAACATAAACTTTTATCAAAAGAAGTCGCAGGTTGGCAACTCTTTTTTGGAAGATTTACGAAATATATTATGCCCATACTGAGGAAAATCTAATCAACAACTTTTCAGGACAATCACTGGATCACTTAAGCTTAAAGAACTATGTAGCTTACAAATAAAAAAGATGAGTTCTTTGGCAAATGCATGGGATCGTTTTAAAATGAGGATATTTTCCAAACATGATGCCGTGGAACACCAAGTAGCGTGCCCATAGATAGCAGATATAAGGGAAGACCCTTCCTTTGTCACCATGCATAGATTCCATGTTGGGGAGGGGACTAAGGAGAAGGAGTAAAATTTATGTAAGGTGGATGAGATGCAAATATATGGTGTTATTTTTGACAAGCTTTGAAGTGATTATTATTGTAATTTTCAGTGTTTTTTTTTTCTACTTTTTGGCTGAGTGTAAGGCAAGAGGAGGGAATGACACCCCTACTCTTGGAGAAATTTAATCTTTGTGAAATGGCTTACATGCAAGATGCTGCTATCTTTGATAAAGCTTAGTGAACCGCTGAATTGATTATATGTTTGGGTATTCCCATTATTTAGTGATGTTTTCTAGTTTTGATCCGTTGTAATTGAAGAAGATGTTGCCTAAGGGGAGGGGTGACACCTTTACTCTTTGAGAACTTTTTGTTTTACTTAAGTTTCCGAGATCCAAAATGGTGCTACCTTTGTCAAAACTTTGAGCTGACTTATATTTTAGAAATTGTATTTTTTAGTGTATTTTTCGGCAGGGGCATGGCATCCCTGCAAGCCTGGTACATGGTGCGTGCTGCTCCCTCTTAGTGCACCAAATGTGAGTGATGGAGATCCACTAACGGTTGGCGCGTAGCCATAGCAAAGGCGTTTCGAATTAGGTTTTGGCCGAGAATACCTCCCAGATGGGGGAATGGTCTATAACCTTATACATCTATAAGACGCGTTCCTTCATTCGTCAAGAGAAGTAAGCCACGTAAGACCGCCCTTTACGGCGGGGATCCGGGAACCTCCCCGGGAAAATTGGGGAAAAGGGAACTAGTGCGATTTCTCAGGTTCTAAGGGCCTTAAAATCATAATAAGGACAGTGAAATTTTCAGCATTTCAGCACCCAAAATTTCAATTACGGTTAGGAAATCTTGGAGGGGGACTGCCCCCTTGCCCCCTTTAGGAGTTTTCTATACCACACCGAACTTCTCGGCTTCCGTACACATTGCAGTAGGTACTAAGAATCGGGAATCTCAGAAAAGACTAGAAAGCCAAAAGGCTTAGTGATTCCTTGCCATATGATATATTGTTACAAACATGAATCACCTACATGACAAGCATGAGATCCCTCACAATTATCATACATAAGATATCATCATGTTAATAAGGTCAACCTTTTGTGACTCAAATGAAAAATTGATTACTCAGTTCTAGAAATCGCACCCTCATACATAGCATTCCAATGAGTAACATGTACACACAGTCATGACCTAGCTTCCACTAAAATGTCAATAACTTGAGTTGGGAGCATTATAGAAGAGTAGCATCATTGCCTTTTTGGTTTGTCTAAACAAGACAAACCCAGGCATCACACAAAAGCCACAGAGGTCAAAAGACCAAATGAGGTCAAAGTAGGTCATCACGTGTGCTTCACATAGACGAACACAACTTTCCATTATGCCATCCTCCTTTATCACTTGGTTATTAATTATCATCACACCACACACCTCACATTCCAATGCATTATGCACACACAATCACAACCTTTCACTAAAATGTCTGTAACTTGAGTTAGGAGCATCATGGTAGGGTAGTTTAATTGCCTTTTTGGTTCATCTCAACAAGACAAACCCAGGCTCCACAAAAAAGCACAAAGGTCAAAAGGTCAAATAGGTCATCACGTGCATTTCACATAGACGAACACAATTTTCCATTATGCCATCCCCCTATGTCACTTGGTTATTGAGTTATCGCACCGCATACCTCGCATTCCAACGCATACTGTATAACACATACACTCTAACATTTCACTTAAATGTCAATAACTAGAGTTAGGAACATTGTAGGAGGGTACTGTAATTGCCTTTTTGGTTTGTCTCAACAAGACGAATCCAGGGGTCACAAAAAAGCCACAAAGGTCAAAAGGTCAAATGAGGTCAACTGAGGTCAATGTAGGTCATCACATGCATTTCACATAGACGAACACAACTTTCCATTATGCCATCCTCCTATGGCACTTGGTTATTGAGTTATCACACCGCATACCTCGCATTCCAACGCACATAACACATGCACTCCTAACATTTCACTTAAATGTCAATAACTAGAGTTAGGAACATCGTAGGAGGGTACTATAATTGCCTTTTTGGTTTGTCTCAACAAGACGAATCCAGGGGTCACAAAAAAGCCACAAAGGTCAAAAGGTCAAATGAGGTCAACTGAGGTCAAAGTAGGTCATCACGTGTATTTCACATAGACGAACACAACTTTCCATTACACCATCCCCCTAAAATGTTTCGTTGGCGAGATATCAACAAAACATCACTTTCTGACCTTTTGACCCTTTCAGATTAATGCGGATCATATTACAATATTTCCACCTCTTACCAGTCTATCTTATCCTGAAGTTATGACTCAATTGGAACAACGGACACCGAGTTACAGCTGCTAAAAGAAATTCACTAAATTGCCTCTGGTGACCTCAAATGACCTTTGACCTGCACCAAAAACAATAGGGTTCATCTACTCAATATGGGCAATCTACAGGCCAAGTATGAGATTACCCAGGGTTACCACTCTTGAGATAGAGTGTTTACAAGCAGCGTCACACACACATACATACGCACACACACACATACACACACACATACACACACACGCCGTCACCATCGCATAGATTCCTTGCCTGCCTTCGGCAAGGAATCAAAAATGGGACCAGAAGTATGTTTCAAGGCGTTTTGAAAAAGAATCTAACTAATGGTGCCACCTGAAACCTTCACACGTCCCTAGTCAGCTTATTTTGCCTCCACGGTAGGTTCCTCTGTGGAATGCAAAGTAACTATAGGCCCAATACCACCAACCCAACAATAAATCAGCACGTTTGTCCTACACATGGTACACTACTTGGGACAAAGGGATGACCAACAACATGTCTTAAATTTCTTTATATGTGGAGCAACCTGTGCGAACCCAGCTATTTATAGCTGACTCGGTGTCTCGCTCTTTAAGGAGTTTATTTTACGCATTTACTGCTGATGAAAATGTTGACAATTGACATTGTCCTCATTATGTTTATGGAAGCGCAGCTTCTCATAAACATATCGTGATAACACAGGATCAGGTCACGTGACAGTTTCTTTGTGACACGTACGTTATCTGTACAAGCAGTTCATGATCAGAACTGCCGCAAGTACTCTATATTTCTTACCACGTGTACATAATTGTAAAGCAGTCAGTAAGAAAATGATGGTCTTTTCATTGCAAAATAAGACTATCAAGATTTTTCAATGTCCAAACGTCTGAAAGAATTAGGCAAGTAATGTGCGCAAGATAAGGTATCCTAAAATGTTCAGGCGTTACTGACACAAAGTTTAAAAATTGCAATTACATAATGGAAAACATGGGCGTCCGCAGAAAAAAATTCAAGGGGGGGGGCAAAATTTTTTAGGGGCCCAACTTTTTCCATGGGAAATATTTTACTCCCAGAAAGAGTTTAGATGCTACTTTTCACACAGTGTTGACAAAGGCGTAGCCAGGAATTTGTCAAGGGGGGGGGTGGAAGCGCATAGACAGACTCTCAGCGCTCCGCGCCACCATGAGTTGGCTCGGAGCGCAAGAAAATTTTGGCCCAAAATGCTTCCCAGATCGCTGGAAATGGCACTTCCAGGGCCATTTTACCGCATATAAAAAGGGGAAACATAAGCAATATCGTAAATATAAACTTTAAAAAATACTAAAATATGCTCGGGGGCTGCTGGGGCCTGAGTGTTGATATTTTTATTTCATTCCTGTTTTGAGAGTAGAAATTCACACTGATTGAACTGTTAAGAAATGTTAATGTTATATTTTCTTCTTTTTTTTCTTTATTTTTTCTTCGTTTTTTCAAGTTTTTGATTTTCCAGGGGGGGGGGGCAAGTGGGGGGCACGCCCCATCATTCGTGCCATTTACAGGAATGTAGAGACCCTTCGTAAAGACCCTTCAACCCGTGATCTTTTCCCCGAACCCCCCATTACGGCCTTCAGAGTTGAAAAGAACATTTCCAAGCACTTAGTTCGGGCTTCCCATCCACAACAACCAACTGACAACACCCCAGGTACATTTCCCTGTGGGCGTAGTAGGTGCAACACATGCCCAGTGGTTGGCAAGAACACACTCATTAATATTTTGGGTTCTAACGGCAACATATTCAGTGTGAACCAACACTTTACCTGCACTTCCACAAATTTGGTTTACATTTTAGTTTGTGGACGTTGCAATTGCCTGTATGTGGGAGAGACCAAACGTCGGCTTGCTGACCGAATCACTGAACACCTCAGGTCCATCAAACAGAACCTTCAAGGTTATCCGGTCCCCACACATTTCAACCCACCATCACCGTGCTCAATTAAACACTTGGCCGTCACCGCAGCCTTAATGTGCAGAGGTTCTGACCGTGATCGTCAGACCGCCGAAAACCGGCTTATCATGAAGCTCGGGACCCTCTCCCCACACGACCTACATACTACTATAGTGCTCCGCAGCATTTCGACCCTATATATATATATATATATATATATATATATATATATATATATATATATATATATATATATATATATATATATATATATATATATATATATATATATTCACGTGTGTACACGTTATATAAGTAACATTCAGAGAACGCACATGCAATTAAACTTGGCAAGGCCTGTGGTTATACAATCCACGGGAGAATTCAAGGTGACCCAACGTTACCGAAGGCCATGCGGGAACTCAGTGAGCTCCCAGGCTGCCCGGGGACGTGAATCATTTCACTACTTGAAGTTGGACTTGAATGAAACTAACTTGACAGACCACGAAATCGGAAGTGGACCACATCATTTTCTATAATAGCATTCGTATTAATGGATTTGACGGTGTTATGGGAATTGTGGGCTGGGAAGGTGGATGCTGGTGTAGGAGCTGCATTAAAGCAATAATTCTACTCAAGCTGCCTAAAATGAATTGACAATAGTGCAACTATCTACGATGTGCACCGAAACAAATGGCATTTTGAAGACAGATTAGAATGTTTTTCTTCACCTTGCATTACGAAAGTTATCTGAGTTACATTAAAATCCCCCCTCTTCAAGTGGCGTCGCCAAGGGGCGAGTCCCCCCCCCCAGTTTGCTGTGCCTCCCGTGTCCCCAAATGAGATTTTGGGTATTGGAAAGTTATGCACAACACACCGTTTATATATCGATTTGAACACCAGGGCCCATTGTCACTTAATCAACCAATCAGGGGACTAAAAGTGCACAAAATGTTATTTACATTCTTGAGGGGTGCTTTACGCGACAATATTTTTGTGAACTTGTAAAGTACTGCCTTATTGAGAAAGATGTTCCAGAATTATTGTTTGAACATCTACTTTCAACAGCTAGGGGACCACTGCGGGAGTGAGTCCTTCTCCATTTAACACAATTCCCACATCGATTATCTTTTAGTTCAAATTTATGTTCGAAAACTGTTAAGACTGCGATTTTTGTTGCCTTAAAACGCGCTTCCAATAATGTATGAGGATAACTAAATAGCATCATCTCATTGACTCATGTCAGTTTATATTAAATACCGGTGCCTTAAAATGTGAAAGGGGAGTTAATCTCTCCTGGGTCCTCGCCGAGGCGGAGCTACCCGACTCACCAGGGATCGTAAGGTTCAGGAGTGTAACTTTTGGAGGAAAACTTCTTTAATTCTAAATAACAGAATTTTCTGCGCGCTTGGGGATTGCAACGGGCGCTAGACACCTGTTTCTTATTTATTGTTGAAGAAAATGTTACATTTTATGTAGGAAATAAATTTCTCGTAAATATAATTTCAAGGCACCCAAACCTTATAAGTCACATACAAAGTGCTCCTTTTTTAGATTTGCCCGGCGAGGTGCCGGATATCCCCTCCCCGTAGATACACCTTTCATGCTCTTATGTAAGGGCCCCCCTCAGGGCTATAATTGGAAGGTGGCTGTATCAAATTAATTCCTGTTGGGTAGCATGACTAGAATTATTTTTTTGTTGGAGCTCAAACCGAACCTTAACATGATCCGTTGTCCCCACTCACAACCCTCCAATGATTAAAGGGAATGAGCAGTCGCCCGAAGTTATTTTGAACCACACACTAAATTTAACAAGTCCCTCTTGTCAGTCTTTCTGGAATGATGTTTCTGAACATAATTATGGGATAATAAAGGTAAGCAAAGTGGTTAAACTGCAAAAATTTAGAAAATTAGAGATACAGAATATTGTTACATGATTAAAAAGAGCCATTCACGAATAAGGATAACGGGTTACACTATTCAAATTGGGGAGACTGCATTTTCCCTTTAACATTAAATCGTCAGTGCGAGTTAGGCTTCTAAAAATGGTTCAATTGTGGTTTCTATTTTTGTGGTTTGCTAATATTCCTTTTATTTTGATGTAGGCCAAAGGTAATCTGGGGTCAACAGAGGTCAAACTGTAAAAATCCTTAAAAAATTTCTTGTAAACATTTAATCTCAAAATGTATACGCTCAAGGGATCTCATTCTTGACATGTGGATACCTCTTATTTAGTAGATGATCCTTATTATTTTTGGTGTGGGTCAAAGGTCATCTAGTGGCACAAAGGTTAAATGGTTAAAACCATAAAATTGCCTATGTAAACATTTAATCTCAAGTTTCGTAAGCTGAAAGGATCTTATGCTTGATATTTCCTAAATCCTTATTGAGTAAATGATCCTGTTGTTTCTGGTGGAGGTCAAAGGTCACCTGGGGTCACTAGAAGTCAAAGTGTGGGAAGTCTTGTTAATGTGATATCTCAAGTAGATAAATGTAAACGAATCTCAAATTTCTTAGTTGGTACTCCATATTGAACATTAGGTCTCTACAATATTTGGTGAAGGTCAAAGGTCATTTGGGGTCACTAGCAGTGTTGTAGTCGAGACCAGCATATCCGAGACCGAGACCAAGACCGAGACCAGTGGGTGTCTAGACCGAGACCAGGGGCAGAATTCGAGACCGAGACCAGCAAGGTTCGAGACCGAGACCGAGACCGAAACCGAATGTATATGAGTGTATAGGGAAATGAAACAAACTATTCAACTTTCTGAATACTTTTTTACCTGACTTTACTACCTTATGCTCTACAAAAGTCCTATAGCATCAAGAGTGCATTAGCTCCTTTTTTCGCAACTTCTTCTCAAACTATCAAAATTTTCGCGCGCTCAGCGCGCTTCAGACCTTACCTCAGTGTTGTTCTTACTATCAATATCTTCCGATAGCAACTTTCGGAGAAGCCCAACAGCAGAAGTTGAAAGCTGTTTACAAATTACCAGGTAAAAGACTGACTTTTTGAGTGGCATGTTGGTTTGTTGTGCAATTGAAAGTATCTCGATGCAGATTCTGGACGCAGGTTTTATTATGAAAATCTTATTTAAAGGCAGTAGGCAGTCACCCCAAAATTTGCTTTCAAAAATCAGCAAATTCTTGCACTCTCCTCTTTTTGCATTACAAGCACCTGTGAATACATTTTGAACATAACTATTACAAACAGTAGATAAAGCAAGGAGAAATTCTTCTTGAATTTCACAGTTCACTAACAAACACATTGTCACATGATCAAAATAGGCCAATCATGAACTAGAGTGACGGGGCATACTAACTATGATTGCGGTGACTGCATATTGCCTTTAATTGAAATTTGGGCGCGTTGCGCGCATGGGTCAAGATTTGCAATCAATCTCATGAACATTATTAAGGTAATTATACCAGACACAGTTCTATGAGAGGTAGGGAGCTTTAGTCCCCCTGCAAATTTTTCAGAGCCCCACAAAATTGCGCAAAATTTTAAATAGACTAATATTGGTGAAGATATAGATATACTCAGAAAATATTCCAAACGTCTATTTATCAGGCCGGTAACCAGTAAGTTCTGTAACGATTCTTTCTATAACTTCAAAAAAATTTCGCGCGCTGCGCGCGCTTTCATGTATAGTCCTATCTAGTGGTAATGCCCCCGTTTCAAACATATTGGATTTCAAAATTTTCCGAAATGTTGTTCTTCGGTGTAGGCGTGATTCTAGAGTGACACGAAAATGCATCGTCGCGAAGTTCTTTCCTCTTTTGCCTAACTTTTGGAAGATCCTTTCTTCAGCCTCGCCATCGTGGCAAACATATTTTGTAAGAAAAAGATTTTTCACTTCCGTGGGGGATCCTTAATGGGTAAGATGAAAAATGTAATCCCTGACGACGACCATGCAGTCACCCGAACAAATTTCTTGGTTTTGTCCAGCTTCTTCAATAAAAACCCAAACTTTTTTCAACTTTCCTTAAAGAAAACAAAAATGTGGAATCCTTTTTCAATATAACCCCAAATTTTTCGGCGTGCTTCGCGCACCTTATGTTTTGAGTTCGGCAACCCATTGCATCTGTCGGGACTTACAGTAGCTGGCCCCCAGTCAGGGGGGTTCCCCCCATGTCGGCAAATCAAAGCACCACCCCTGGCTGAGCCTGCGTGCAGGTTTTTCCTTTTGGCATTGAAGTATACCCCCAAATTTCGGCGTGCAATCCTCACAATCCAGCTTGTATCACTTATGAACATTATAAGCACAACCGTACCAGTAAACTTTTATAGCATAAACTAGTTGTACATTCTGAAAACGCGCCATTTAGTCCTAAACCCCTTTTGCTATACCTGTCTGGGAGGTCTAATATCATTTTTCTGCACCTATACTCTCCCTCCCGCCCGTTTCCCATTGCTGGAAGCTGTTCGTCTGGATTTTCGTTCAAAATTAGTAAAAATTCGATAGACGTAAAGTGCTTGGCGTCATACTCTATATAATTATTTAGATGCCAGGTAATAAGTACTATGTCATTGCCCCATTTTATAGAATTGATCCAGAGCTTCCAGGAGGCCCTATACAGGTATATGCTAGCCTTAGATGCCAGAATAGAAGGCATTTAAGTAGTCAAAAGTGGGGCTTCAGGAGGTTTGTTGACAACGTGTTCTTCTCTTAGACAACATACTTTCTACTTTCACCTAACCAAATCTTAGTATTCACTAAATTATGGACCTTCACCCCCCAAACATATGACCCTAGCTACGGCCCTGTACACTAGTTTTCTATTATCATATGCCCAACATAGTTAACATAATTAATATTTTAACATAATCATTTATTTTTGTAATGATGCCCTTCTATTTAAATCAGAGTCAGTCAGTGCTACAAGTGTTCAGTATCGATGAACTTGGTGCCAACTAATGCATCATAGTGAGTTTGTCCAATCCACAGAAAAATGAGTCACAGAACGAACTCTAGTTAGTGCCAACTTTCTTTTGGACCAAATATGACCATGGAGTACTCGCAGTTCAGTGACCGGACATTTTGTTTTCGAGCCTAGCAGTGGCGCCTCCAGAATTTGGTGATGGGGGTGGAACAGATGACGTCGTACCCACATTCCCCCATAGGTCTGCGTAAATTGTAACTTTTTTGTGCATCCTTGCTATTGTATACAGCAGTGGGGATCCTTCCTTTGTCACTACACAAAGGTGCCGTCCTGGGGAAAGGGTCTAAGGGGAGTCCCCCTTGAAAAATTTTGGTTAATTTCAGGTTGCTTAGATGCAAAATAGTGCTATCTTTGGAATATTTTTAGAACTGATTATACATGGCTGGAAAATATCCATAATTTAGTGAATTCTGATTTTTGTTTAGGTGAAAGAGGAGAGTGTGCGTCCCTGCGATTGTATACAACAGTTTGGGATCCTTCCTTTGTCACTATATAAAGGTGAAGTCTAATTTTTGGTTAGGTGAAAGAGGAGAGTATGTTGTCTTAGAGAATGGTATGTTGTCAACAAACCTCCTGGAGCCCCCCTTTTGGCTACTTTAATGCCTTCTATTCGGGGGTGGGGTAACATATAAACATATACGTGCGTGGGTGTCCACAGAAACATTCATGGACTATTACGAAAATTTTCCTTTCTTTCATTGTGCAAGTATAAAAGGGTATCTGTAAGGTTGACAGACACCGGTATTGTGCCTCCTGGAAGCTCTGGATTGATTATATAAAAAGGGGCACTGATATGATGATTATTACTTCACATCCAAATGATACTATAGGGTATGATGCCGAGCACTTTACAATTACCGTATTTTTACTAAGTTTGAACAAAAATCCAGAAGAACAGCTTTCAGCAATGGGGAATAGGAGAGAGAGAGAGTATAGGTGCAGGGAGGTGATATTAGACCTCCTTGATAGGTAGAGCAAAAGGGGTTAAGGACGAAAAGCGCGTTTCAGAATGTTCTTTCATCGTAAGTGTATTAACAATTACCATCTATACCGGTAATGGCTGCACGCAAAACGCTCGGTTAACATTTTTGAAAAATGTATAATGGCAAATACGTACTTTCAACCTTCCACATAATTAGATTGAAAGATCCCATAGGCCCCTACAGAGGCTGGAGATGTACCTCTGTTTTCAGAAAAGTTTTGTGATCAGAATAGTTCCATTTATTATTACCTTAATAATGGTCATGAAATGGAGTGAAAAAAAAACCGAGACGAATGCGCGCCAAGCGCGCCGAAATTTTTCATGGAGTAAGATAACCATGACAAAACCTGCATTCATGCCCTGCATCGAGACACTTTAAATTTCCTATCAAAACTATTTGCCAATCACAAAGCCAGTGTTTTACCTGAGAATTAGTAAAGCGCTTTCAACTTTTCTTGCTGTGCTTCTGCAGGAGTTGCTACCCGAAAATATTGATGATAAGGACAATACTGAGGTAAGGTTTGAAGCGAGTGGAGCCGAAAACAGACCTCACCCTACCCCCCTACAGAAATTTATTGCTTAAACGCCTTTTGGGATCATTTTAAAATTTTCAAAAAAAATTCTGAAATCGATTGGGGGGCACGCTCCCCATGCCCCTCGTGCCGGCGCCACTGGAGCCTAGGATAGGATTACAGATAACAATGTAGGCCTAGCATGTAATATACAGTAAATAGTGTAATATCTAGGCCTAGACTCGTAGCTTTCAGAGTTGCCAGATAGCTGTAGTATTATATCTGATCATGATGGCCAAATGTTTTGCAGTTGCATTTTTTTCCCATCCAAGAAAGAATTCTGGTCGATAACTTAACATATTTTATATATGGAACTGGTATATTAGTTCATTCTATTTTTCGATAGCCAAATAATCCTTAGTACCCAGATTGAGTTAAATATGGTCATGAAAAGGCCAACAGGCAATCCTGAAGAGCTAGGAATGGATAGCACTGAACAAACACTGAGAAGGGGATTTCAACACACACACATACATACATACACACACAGTGAACACGCGATGCAGTGCAGTACCAGACTGCCACTGTTCTGATTATACCGAGTAACCTGACCTGTGTGCTAGTCCAATGCACTATCATCCCATTGACGAAGTTAAGTTAAAGACCAGCTCACGGAAGAAAGTTCAACCCATAATAGATATAGTGTATGGACTCGCTGGATGAATGATTTTTTTACTAAATGTAATGTTTTTCATTGAAAGTAAATGAAGTAAAAATAGTTTGAAATAAATGAGTGTAACGAAAAAAAAATAATAATAAAAAACAAGTTTATGGCCGGTCTCGAAGCGAGACCGGAAAAATATCCGAGACCACAAGGGTACGAGACCGAGACCAAGACCGAGACCACAGGGTGTCGAGACCGAGACCAGGAAAAACCGGTCTCGAGACCGACACCGGTCTCGAGGACTACATCTCTGATGCAGAGTAGATAATTACTGTTGTTTTAGTTGGAGTTTAAAGGGCATTTGAGGTGACTGTAGGTCAAACTGCAAAAATCTTGTTTAATTAATGTAATATCTCAAAAAGTAAAATACTTTGCAGGTGGGTACTCCATATTGAGCACATTGTCTGCACAATACATTGGTAGAGGTCAAAAGGCATTTGAGGTCACTAAAGGTCTATATGCCTACCTCACTTTGAGCACAGTAACTTCACCATGATATTGTGTCAATTGGAAACCAGTGTACTAAAATTATATCCAAGAGACAGGGATCACTAAGCCTTTTGGCTTTCTGATTATTATTCAAGATTCATCTCCATGAATGAATCAGTATTTCTTGAGATAAAAGAAACTGTACAAGTTCATTCAGAGCGTCAATTAATTTGTCAGCAAGCTAGGTGCAGAAAGAAGCCATACACCAGTACGCGGACGACGCATCTCAGTAATAAAGTGATGTATTTTATTTGTGATAAGTATGTAGTAGGAAAGAAATTGAAGTACTCACCCTGCAAAAATAAAGAAATTGAAGGTATTTCAGGCACTTTTTTGCAATATATCCTTCCGCCATGCAAAATGGCATTTTGAATGAAGTGAAAAACAGGAACCACTATCCTGTTATACAAGCTCTCCTGGCTCAAAATCTCAACGGTCATTGTACACAAATTTGAAATTCTTGTGAAAGGCCTGCTCGTGAGCTTTCATATGAGGGGTAGCTTGTGCCCGGTGAAAACTTCTTCAAGGGTCCAGAGGCCACGAAACGGACCAACATTATTGTGTAAGTCAATGAAGGAATAATTAGTGGTGTGCTACCTACAGGGAACGAACTGTATACTTACGGTAGCACTCCCTCATTTATACCTTAATATTAATGCGCCATTTGTTCTCGTTCACAAATAACACCAATAAGAGACATTGGGATAACTTTTGTGACATGTTACCAAACAGGATGGGGTCTTTTGTCAATTTGATATGAAAGCAGACTAGATAAAGTATTACTGGTGGCAAAATGGGGTCAATTGAAGCATTTTGGGGGAAATTATGGGCTTAGAAGCTGGCGGCTGTATATTAGGCTTTGACTGAGTAAAAAGGCTCTTGGAAAAGGTACGGAAGCTTTGAGCTTCACGGTCATGGTATAGTAAATTGAATTTGCCATGAATGGCCAACTTGTCAGCTTTCTTGTGAGGGGTAGCTTGTACCTGGCGAAAACTTCTACAAGGTTTTAGAGGGCACTTTACTTTTCCAAATTAGTGTGTAAGTCAATGGAGGAATTATTGGGGGTATGCTACCTTATATCTTTGCTTGTTATGTTTACGTAGTACAGTATAGCATTACCACATTACGTTCATGAAGTGGTGCGGGGCCCGCAGTTCTCTAGTGAAAAGCCAAAACGGACAGTTATTCCTTTTTGGAACTGCTTGGATTCGAAAAACCTAGAAACTTTATGTTCCTGAAAAATATTTTAGTGTTTGCTCAAATATGAGTTAATTTTATCAGAAAGAAATCATTTGCTTCATATGATTCTGTCAAATTGGCTTTAACTCAACTTTGACAGATAAATTAAGAGCTATTTTCATGGCCGTATAAATGGTTTTGGTGGGGCCCGGGAGTCCGGGGGAACTCAGGCGAATTCAGTTTGAAATACCCAAGAGCTTCAAAGGTGGCGGAGGAGTAAGAAGCCGTCCCCCAGTGGCATGGGGTCTAGAGACTCACCTTAGAGCCCCTGCTGGTGCTCCAGGGCTAAAGTCCTCGTGGGATCAACGGGGAGAAGTCCCCAGAAGCTCTGGGGTATACATCGAATTGTGGGTATTAGAATGATGCTTTTTCAAGTTAGCTAGGCAAAGACATTGGATGGGCACTTAAACAGACCACAAAATTCACAATATGACTGTTTTCATTTATAGTCTTACTCGATATGACTAGCAGCCGGCCGGAATTGATGATACACAGGGCTCGAGGAAGGTGGGGAGGATGGACTATTTCGAGGGTTTCTCGGGTCTTTGGAACAATAAGTTTACCCAAATTGTCCTATAGCCTGGAAGTAAGAATTGGAGAGCCAGTAGTCAGAATGGGTGACTGCCAAGCGCACCAAAAGTCACATCTTTTCGATATTTAAAGTGGTATGAATAATACCAAAAAGAGGAAAAATACTCTCAAGGAGAGGGTAGTTGTCCCCCATCGCTACACCTGTCCCATATTACTGGAAATGGCACTTTCGATTCTTACAAGTTGCAATAAAATAATCTATATTTAAATTGTCAGGAATTTATACATATCCATGTGATAAAAATTGCAAGGAATTTCTGGGGGGAGGGACTGTCCTTGCCCCCCTCCCGCTGTTCACGTCCATGGAATTTTATAATTGTTCAACTTTGATTTAAACCACTGATACCCTTTATTAAATAGATGATCCCTTTTGTTTTTGATGAAGGTCAAAGGTCATCTGGGGTCAAACTATAATAAGCATGTAAATTGCTTGTATATGCACTCTATCTCAAGAAGTGTAACCCCTAGGATCTCATACGTAGAACACTGGTAGTCTTTATAGAGTAGATGGTCCCTATCGTTTCTGGTGGAGTTCAAAGTTCAAAAGAGGCCAAAAGCAGTCAAAAGGGTCAATATCTTCCAAGCACCATACCTGTGAATGTAAAACTTGGTTTAACTTGAAATTTGCTGTGTAGCTTGCTTATATTTAGTACATATTTGTCCTAAAAATTTCATGGAGATCAAAAGTCATTTCAGGTCAAAATCTGGCATTTTCTTTAAAGTTCATTCTACGGTAGCCCACATTGACCATTTCGATCAAATGATGTAATATCGATCTACTTTTACTTGGTATACGCGCTCTAAAAGTTAACCGTATCCCATGGACATCTGTATCCAGAAGATCCATCATGATATGCTGTGAGATGACGGTATTTTTAAGCGACTTTTCGTTTGAATGTGGTGTAAGGTTGCCATTTTACTCAGCCAAAATACTTTAATAGTCAATGAGCTAGTGCATGATTATGGTTTTACTACACTATGTGTGATATGTGGTTCGTAGTCGAGTGGTGTATTTACACCTTGACTAGTAGTCAGTGCTAACGTACGTGCAAAACTAATAAATTTTGCATGTCGTACAGCTACTTCTGCCGGGCTGTCCGCAAATTTATGCATGCTAACCCTTGAACAGGATGGACTCTATGCTACGTATTTACAATACGGAGTAGGGTATATACCGTTGACGCAGTAACTCACCGATTACCGTTGCAAAATCTGTTATTTGAAGATCTCGTTTGTTGACGTTTTAAGAGTGTCTTTGATACGGAAAATTGGGGACCTTACAAAGGTTAGTGATCAATGTGAGTTCGTGTTACCAACTTAGTGGCTGTTTCGTTTCCGTTGGTTGTGCAACGAGGGCTCCCGTAGAAGTGTGAGGCCCACGAGCGTTGCATCATAGGCCTATACATAGCCTATACTAAACACTATTCATATGTAGTGTTACAGTATATGTATAAAATCCCATGCTCTATAATACGAAGATATACATGCACTATACGGTGTATGACCAGCAAATGACCAACAAGTGTTAATATTTGTAATCTACATTGATCTTTTCTAATTTAATATAGCTTGTAATTATTTAAAGCATCCCGTACTGATCAACACAGACTCTCGACAGTCGACACACACGAAATGAATTTCGCTGTAATGAGGAGAAGCAACAAGGGATTAAATGGAACCTGTCTTGGAACAAAATGATGAAATTACCATAGTATTAGTCGCTTAGGGTACTAAATAATCTTAAGAGTATCATCTCCTTATACATATAAATACTTTGGCCTCCTATTGAAAAAAGCATCGTGCCATGGCGGGTGTGTCTAGAATTGTTTGAAATTACCTTCGATCAGTAAGTTAGTCAGTCGGCCTCTCACAACTTAATTACTCAGCTGAGCTGACATTACTTTTAGTTGCTGACAAATATCTTGAGACTGACTGATATGTTTGTAGAGAGTTTGCATTAGACCTTAGAAGCTGGAACTAAACTGACCAGTGTGGAATAACCTACTTGGATCAATGCTAAAATCTTAAAATACTGACAAACCCCATGCAGTAAAAGACAAAAACAAAAACATGTATAATCAACTTTCTTTACAGGCTGGAATCAATCTTAGTCTGTCTCTTATTATTGGTAAATGCAAACCTTTGCCTCTCCACTGAATTTGAAAACTTATTTTGCAGCAGACTGCAGCTTACCAAAAATATATTTTTCTCAGAAAAGTTACTTTGAAATAAAATACTTTTAACAGATGGTTTTGAGTTAGAACAAAATGAAACTGAAATGACAGTTGAAGTTCGCTCTAGTCCCAAGTACCACTGCTCTGCATACTATGATGGCTTCCAAGTGCCATCGCAAGTTTTCAAGATAAAGCTTCTGCAAGTTGTGATCTATGCAGTAGAAAATGGCCCTTTTTTGCAAGTTGTTCATTCGGCTTCAACCCCCCAAGTTAATATTCCTGCTTAAGGTCCAACAAAGTGAAGAAGGCAAGCGTTTTTATAGCATTGCAAATTATCATAATTATACCGCAGGCGTTATTTCATTCACTCGTGGAGTCAGCATTTCATTTTTTAGAAAATGTAATACTGATAGTGGTATACAGAAATCAAATGCAGCTTTTATTCGTAACAGGTTTTCAAACAGACAAACAGTTTAAAATTTGAGGGTCAGGAAGCCACTTGGCTCATCGAGGACCCTATACTAGAGTGATAAGCACTGGCGAAATTCTCCTATTTTTTTGGCTAATGCTCAGAGGTTAACGAGGTAGGTGTGTACTGATCGCTCCCAATCTTACTCCTGGGATCGCCATTTAACGCCCCCATCTAACGGACATGAGTGTATCCCAAGTTTTTAGCCACTTTCCAAAGGAAGGTTGGGCGAAGATTCCTTGTTCTGCCCACTGATGGACAGCTGAACCAAACAGAGCGGACGACTTGCTGAATGGGACAATTTCCCTTATCAGACAACCAGATACCCACTGGGATCTCACCCGGGGACCTTTATTCTAGGCTATGCCAAGGGGCTCATGCGAAGCCATAAATGATAAAAAAAAGACTCTGCTGCTGTTATGACAGCAAGTTTCAAGATGATTTCAACGTTCCCGTTCATGGGTCAATCAAAACTGCAGTAAATTTCCCTGCTAAATCAGGCCACCCAACACCGAATGACCCTTCAGAGCTTTACTTGAGAAGGCTTAATCTGATTTGGATTAGTTAGTAGGCTTTAAAATGGGACAAAAACAATAACTGTTAAAAACACTAATTCAAAATCTTCTGTGCAAATAAACATGACGCAGAGACTGATGAGCAATGTTGTACGAAGTCACTCATGCAACGGTATACAGGTAGGCCTATACCCCCGGTGGCATTAAGAAGTACCGGTACCTGTACCTCGGTGGTTCAGATACGTGATTTTGAAGTCAAAGTCCATGTTGGCTGCAGATATCAACTGAAAATAAAGCGAGGAAACGAGTTGCAATCTACTTGTGTGAAATCTTCAGACGCAGTTCGGTTTCCAAGAACGCATTTTTACTGAGCAAAGTGAACAGGCTTAAGACTTAAATACATGTTAAGTGTCCTCGTCATTATGACTCCTGGCTCATCGATCATTCGTACCTCACAACCTAACCAGGGACAAAACTCTGCCTATCTTCATTCTAAGATTACCCCCTCCCCCCCCCCCCCCCACAAGAAATTCTGAATCCGTATCTGCCAATCCGTGTATAAAGATTAGTCACACAATCCTCCGTATATTCATGAAATATTGTAGGAGCAAGTTTGGTTATCCGCTCTAAGAATTTTAGCTCGTCCGTTGAGGAAGACTTTGTATCGGCACCATTCGTATGTATTCAAAGGGGCGTCAAACAGGGCTGCCCCTTAAGTCCATATATTTTTATTATCTGTGTTGAAACATTAGCTATGAAGGTCAGTGCTACACAAAGTATTAAAGGTATATCAGTTCTAAATAATGAATTAAAAATTCTTCATTACGCTTATGATACTGTGTTCTTCTTAGACGGTTCTGATGAAACTCTTAAGGATGTTATTCTCCTTTTGAAGGACTTTGAAGAGGCTTCCGGACTGAAAATAAATCTTGATAAGTCAACCATTTTCCCTCTAGGTCCCCTGTCTTCTCGAAAACCCCAATTTATTGATTCGTACGAGTTTAAATGGTCCGTTGGCCCAGTAACTGTACTCAGCGTATATAGTTTGCAATGCTGGTGATAGTCTCTTCCGACTCAGTTTTATGTCTGAACTATCCAGACTAAAAATGTATTAAGGCTTTGGTTCTGTCGTGATCTTACTTCAATTGGTAAGATTGTTTTAGTGAAAACCTTCGCGCTGTCAAAGTTGGTTTACTTATTTCAATGCTTACCAAATCCTCCTAATCAATTTATTAATCTCCTAGAGAGAACTATATTTAAGTTCATTTGGTCAGGGAAACCAGGCAAACTAAGTCGTATAATAATGATTAATTTACTTCGCATGGAGGTTTGAATGCTACTCATATTAAGAGCTTTATTGATGGGTTAAAGTGCTCTTGGATAAAGCGTTATTGTGATACTAACGAGGGTTTCTGGAAAAAATTATTTTAGTTCCTATCTAAAAAAGTACGCCAAAACGTTTTTATTTTACTGTTATTTTAAGTTTAATGGCGTTTGCACTAAAAACGCTTTTATCAATGACGCTCTACAGACTTGGACCTCCTTCTCCTTTTGTAACCCCACCAAGAACTTTAAAAATCAAATAATTTGGAATAATCATAGTATTAAAATTACAAATAGTGTTATCTGTTATAAATCCTGGCATGACAAGGGAATCATGCATATTTATGCTCTACTAAATGTAGACAACTCTTTCTTAAGTTTTGCCGATTTTAAAACAAAATTTCGCATTAACTGCCCTTTCACTGTTTACTATGGTGTTATATACGCTATCCTTCGCATTGGAGGAGGTCACTGAATATCGATGTTGATAATAGCGACATTTCTCTGATTGACACAATTTGGAATACCAATTACTTGTCCCGTTTTGTTTACAGACAGCTCATTCAAAAACTTGTAGATGTTCCTAAATCAATTGTAAAACGGAATTCATTCTTCGATCTTGACGATTGTGTCTGGGGTGTCATCTTTCAAGCCCCCTTTCAGTCATTACGAGAAACTAAGTTGAAATATTTTCAATTCCGTTTTCTTCATCGCATTTTAGGCAAGAATTATTTACTTCATTTAATGAATAAAACGAATTATCCTCATTGCACTTTCTGCGGGCAAAAGGATGAAACTTTAGATCACATTTTCTGGGAATGTCAGTATGTTTCTAATTATTATCTTGATACAGAACAAACAATTTTTGGCAGGCAATTTCTATTTGCAAAGTCTGGTATTTTTTTTTTTTTTTTTGGTTATCAATTTCTTCTGAAACATCCTTTTAATTTTCTTATTTTTAATATGAAGTACTACATTTTTCAAAAGAAAATGAGTGCTGAACTACCGAATACGAATGAATTTCTACATAAGTTCAAGTTTTTATTAAATGTCGAGAAGCATCTTGGTCGTAAGAATATACGAGGTCCTTTTTCTTTCACTATTTTGAAAGCCACCTTCAGCTCAGGTGATTTACTACTTGATTAATTGTAGCATGCATTTTCTTTACATTGTTATTACCTGTGGGGAAGGTGGAGGGGCTGTCTTTACGTCATACATGTCTTCCTCTTTCATTCTGAGTATACTGGATTTTGCCAATGAATCCTCGTTGTACGTATTATGCGACTTACTGAAATTCTTTGTTGTATGTAACTATTGTATTATGGTATGATTTTGAACCGGTATGTTCAAAATGTTTTTGTTAAAGATGTGTGTTAAGTGTCAATAAATGATGGCAAAAAAAAAAAAAAAAATCGCCTATATCTGAACGTCTTGTGTCGATCTTTTGGTAAAAACTCTTCCTTTGGTTTCAATGACTAATTGTACGGTAACCCAAATTGTATCACAGATGCAAAATGGTACCTCCACATTTCAGTGAGATCAGAGGTCACATACCAAGGTGGAAGGTCATAGTAAGTCAAGTTGTAACATAGCCTGAGGAGATAAAAAAAAGTCTTCTCAGTCAAATAGTGAAGCAAGCAGATATGACTTATAAGCCTTGCATTGAGGAAGAAGTGTTTCTTTTTAGCAATTTAGGGGACTAATATCTTCGAACCAGTTAGAAGGAGTTCGAAGGAGTTAAAATTCTCCCTAAAACGTTTACGACTGCAGTGGCCAAGTGGTTAGAGCATCCGACTTGCAGCCAGAAGGTCTAGGGTTCAAATCCTGGCCGAGTCATACCAAAGACTTTAAAAATGGAACCTACTGCCTTTGTGCTTGGTGCTCAGCACAAGCAATTGAGTAGGGAAAACAAGCCAGTGAGCCACAACTGGAAAAAGGCTGTGGTCGTCTCGACTTGAACCAATTGGTTGGAAACTGGGACGTTACACCTCATCTAACTAACTAACTTTAGCCCCCTTTCCCTCCAATCTCGTCAACTGCTTTGAACCTCTAAGGAAGGACTTTCATTGCCAAAGGCTATTCTTATACTGCTGAAGACACCACATATAAGCCATTCAAAACAATCTACCAATTGTAAGTTTGGAAGCTGCCGCTTTTCTGTGAAGGCACTATTTCTGTGCAATCTACGGTCCACATTTAAAACATATCATTGCAGGAGCGGATTCAATAGGAATTCTCCCTGCCGAAAAATATGCACCTATTGTGTAATGATTCCTTGCCTCTTGGACAGAAATTTAGAACAAGGGTTTCAACTTGATAGTTCCATTGAGAAGTTCATGTGCCTAATTTTAGGTAGAGAAAGTTACAAATCCATGGGCATAGATCAAACATACAGATATAATGTAACTATGACAAAACAATAATCAACTTTTTCTTAGTATGGGATATCTACATGCTACCTGTGAAATTCATCGAGGTTTTTCTTGAATTATTGTTTACAAGATTTTCACAGTTTGACCTCTGAAGACTCCAAATGACCTTGGCCTCCAACAAATAACAGGGATTTGCTCTATAAGGTATCCACATGCTGCGTATGAGATACCCCAAGGTTATCCTTCTTCAGATATCGTGTTTACGAGCAGTTTTCCAATTTTACCCTGTTGATCTCAGGTGACCCAAATGACCTTTGACCTCCACCAAGCATCATTTTCTTATTTCATCAATATGGGGCATTCACATGCTAAGTATGAGATTCACCACAGTTACCATTTTTTGAGATACTGTGTTTTCAAGGTTTTCACAGTTGGAACTCTTGTAACTCTAAATGACCTTTGGCCATTCTTCGCGTATACAAGAAAAGCGTCACATACACACCACCACACACACATCACCATCACATAGATTCCTTCTTCCTTCTTTAAAGGAATGAAGAAGTACAGTTTCGATGGATCAGATTATATCACTTCACGTCTAATGTGGCCAAATCTCAGGAAGTGGCCTAACTTTAGACCCCGTGGGTAGCTAGCGCCTTCGGCCCATGTCGTTTGTGGATAGTGCTCTATTAACTTCATCAACAACCTCATTTCACGGCCAGCAGGAGATCCATTTTCAAATATATAGTGAAACAAAACACAGTGGTAAGAAGTTAACTATTATTTCACATCTTAAGTTTCCCGTATGCCCCAGCACATCATACCTAAGACCTCGTGGGTATACATCGTGCACAGACTCTGCTCCTGGATCCAGAGTCTGACTGAAAAGTACCACAAGATAGATCGTAGCCCTAAAAAAGCTTAGAAGCCAGTATACTAAATTGAAGTCCGCAGCTTGGAGTATTGGAATTGAAGATTTTGTCACGTGGCTTTGCGCGCTCTTTTGTGACGTACGAATATTTTCATTGTTAGGCGTATAGATCAAATACGGGCAGGATTTAAAAATGTGGGGAGCCTGAATCAAGAGTCCCCCCCCCCCCATCCCGCGCTGTATTATGGTTTTCGTTTGGTTTTCGTCTGTTGGGAAACGTGGTGTCTATATTGCTAGGCCTACTCCATGAGGTGGATGTACGCGTATATTTATCATATCATTTTCTCGGCAGAGCCAAAAGTGTGTTCAAGGGGCCCAACTTATGTTCGTGCCCAGATCTGTCGGAGTCTTCCGATAGCCCTGAAAGGATATGAGATCCTAGCTTGTGGGGTCCTCATTATGTGGCCCTAGGCATGTGCTCGGCTGGCCCCATGCTTAAATCCGGCCCTGATCGTGCAAACCGGTATATAAATCATCTACTACGCAGATATGTTGACTTTAAGTTTAAGCGGAAGTCTTGTACATTTCCTTGATCATAATTATCAGTTACCGTAAAAGGCCCGTGGGGCAGTAAGGAAGTGGGATCTAGAAAAATTATCAGGCCTTTCTTTACTCAGTTTGAATGCAAGTTAGCTCAGGAGTGGGGAAACTTTTCCCTTGACGGGCCGTTCTGATAGTCATAATCCACTCGCGGGCCTCAGATAGTGAGAGCGCAAAAACCTTTCCCTATAGGGTGCATACCAAGGGCCCCCAAACAGGCCCTGGTGGGGTTAGGGTAAATACCCAGGTAAGCCTGGAACTAGTGCGATGCCCCCAGAAGCTACTGAGTTTGTGCAAATTTTTAGGCAATAAAATGCTCATCCACAAACTTCAAACAGCTTTGACTGTGCAAGGCCACTCAGACCATCATTTTTACAATATGACCATTTGCCTTCTTATTTATGCATGAAGTAACAATAAAAGAAAAGTGCGCCGAAAAATCGCGTATTTTTTTTTAAGATCCAACTTTATTTTTCTTCACTTTAAATTGCAAAATTATCTACTTTTTAAGCTTTACCTCACTCTTCGAAGGGACACTTCTACCCCCAGTCTACCGGAATAAATACAGAGCCCTCTGAGTTTCGTACTGTAATAGATAGACCTATACACGTGATAGTGCAATTCTGTTCAATGCTATGTAGCCTACCACTATAGCAGTATTAGGGTTCTGCACCTAGTTTGTCATACGAAACAGTGGGCATGTTGTGTTGTGCATACTAGGGTTTAATTAAAGGTCGTGTGACATGCCACCAAAAAGAGCTGTTTCACTTGTCACTAAAGAATTAAGTCCTCCAACCAAAGATCTGTTGGAATTATTTCAATATCTTTTACCGTTCTCAAAATATAGGTCTTCAAAGTTTGATGGTTTCTGAAGAAGCTAATTGCCAAGATGCAAAAATAATGATGTGGAGTGTTGCACAGTGTTATGATTTCTTTTGTTTACCCTATATAAATTATCTCTTAATTACTGATCATATAGATTACAGTCTGGTGAGTGATATCAATATTTTTCAAGGAAAAAGTTTTAAGTTTCCTTGAAATTAAGGTTGAAAAAACAAAGGCAAACATGTGCCATGTATGGTATGTCCCTCTTTCGATGTCACATATTTGCATATTTAGCTCATGTTTATTCATGATGCAAGTGTGAAATAGAAATTTCCCTGTAAAATGGTCAATATTTGATGGATTTTAATGACAATTGTGGCTATTTTCTGGATTTTTAATGCTTTTTACATCAAATATCCAACTGTTTTTTTTCATGTCACACGACCTTTAAGTAATATACTGATAGGATTTCGCGGCAGTTTCACGTGAAATACCCGGAAAGTAGTACGTGCAGGATAAATGATGGACATCTTGGGCTTAAGCAGGATAAACGATGGGAACCATAGGCTAAAAGATTATTATCAATTACTTTTCAAGTGATTCTGAATTTGCATTTATAAATTGCCTTGCGGGCCGGATAAAAATGTCTCGCGGGCCGCATACGGGCCGCGGGCCGGAGGTTCCCCACCCCTGCCTTAGTTAATATTGATTTTTCCTCTTTAACCAATATCAGCGTGTATCAGGGGCGTAGATTTCTTTTCAACTTTGGGGGGGGGGGGGAATGGGAATGGGGTGAGCTATCGCAAATGTGAAAAATGTGCACGCGAAGTGCGAGCCCATGACGGGTGGGGTCCAGGGGCCCGCCCAGGGGAGGCGCCACATGGGGGCAGAGCAGGCATTTGCTCCCTATGGTTTTTCAACCCAAAAAATAAAATCGTCTAAAAAACGTTTTAAGATACATAATTTTGTAGGGGGTGGGGTGAGGTATTACAGTATGTCACCCATCTATCACAATATTATTATCTCATCCCCACATACGTAGTATGTGGGGGATGAGATATTGTGCTTCGTTTACCATTGAAAAGTGCACATGTTTCCCCCTGCCAGTCGCCATAGCAACCATAACCATGGAAATGCATGGTAGGGAAATTTGGGGCTTTATGACCGCCACTCAAGGGTGGGGCAAAATGGAGTGGTGAAGGTCCTGTTTCCTGGTCATGTGACCAAATATGCCTAAAATTTGGGTCAAAGGCTCTGATGGTCAAATGACATTCACAAGGTCAAAAGTATGTCGCGAACTCCTCCTAAACTAAGAACAAGATTGAGCCCAAACTTGGTGGGCGGGTGCATAGTCCTTGGAACTTGTGCCTGACATACCCTCAGCATGATAGGTCAAAGGTCAAAGGTCAACCATCAAAAAAGGTCAAAATAAGCAATTTTCCAAATCTGGCTATAAAACCTGAATGCAACAGTAAATGGCCCGGATTTCTTGACATAGCTTTCGTATTGAAGCGCTCTTCGCACAACTTGACACTTGCTCTTCTGAGGTCAAAGGTCACGAGGTCAGAAGGTCAAACGACAATTTTGGGGTCAAAAGTGTGACGCGTACTCACTTAAAACTGAAGGTACTAATGACCCCAAACTTGGTGAGGGGGTGCATGGCCCCTAGAATTTGTGCCTCCAATATCATCAGCATGATAGGTCAAAGGTCAGAGGTCAAAGGTCACGATAGGTCAAAATGAGCAAATTTTTAAATCTGGCTGTAAAAGCTGAACGAAACATTCAACGATCCTCATTTCTTCACATAACCTTCTGATGGACACCTACTTTATGCAACTTTACACTTGACCTTCTGAGGTCAAAGGTCACGAGGTCAGAAGGTCAAACGACAATTTTGGGGTCAAAAGTGTGCCGTGCGCTCACTCAAAACTGAAGGTACTACCGACCCCAAACTTGGTGTGGGGGTGCACAGTCCTTGGAATTTGTGCCTCCAGTACCCTCAGCATGATAGGTCAAAGGTCAGAGGTCAACGGTCAAGATGTTCAAAAGAACAATTTTGTTTTTAAAATTTGGCAGTAAACACTGAAAGAAAAGGTAAATGATCCGTTACATTGATCACTGTCTTTTCCTGACACTCAAAATTCAGTTTTCACCTGCGGTTTAACAAACCCCACCATAAAAGCCACACAATAACATGATCAGATGCACACTTATCTAAGCTTCTCTTGCTCAAAACTTGACCACCTCTAGTCTAAGTAAAAACCCAGGCCTAGAGTGAACTGCGATCACGCGTGTCAAGCATGACTAGTTCTTGGCGCCATAAAAGTAAAACTATACGCGTGTCCCCACCGTAGTAAAAGTCCATGCGCGTCCCAGTATGAAGCATAACTAAGTACGCGCACGGTGGAACTGATGTTAGACCTATACGCCTAACTTAGGCCTAGGCTTAGGTTACGCTAAATTATTAATAGTACTGTAATAACGCTAAAAAGCTAGGTAGGTCCTAGGCCTAATAGGCTTAGTTGAAATACACACCTGGTTAAGAACTTTGACCAAGTTTGTGAGCACTGTGGCTCACCACGGAATTTTGGCTGTCTGTAACTCTGTTGCTTACCTTCTCTTGAAGAACTAGGCCTACCTTGCCTTCAGTATTCTTCTCTTGCATGGCAACAACGACGTACGTATGCATCGCAGGGGCCAAGTTCAATTCACACACGCACACGCAATGCACGCACGCAAGTACAGTCGGTATGGTGTGAGAGTGACTGCGCTGCTTTAGTACACTGGATACAGTGTACATATACTGTAAGCAGCGCCAAGTTCCAAACAAATGACGTCACAAATAGACCGTGTGAATCATGCAGGCTACCTTTGATCTAGTCCGCAGTCTGCTGACCTAGTTCAGGGAGCAAAGTGTACGTGAGAACTAACTTTGATCTGGCCGCCCGGCAGACGTGTGTTGCTCTAGTCCGCAGTCTGCTGACCTAGTATGGGGATTCCCATACCGGGGGCCGGGCTCTATTTCATAAAAGTTAGAAATATTCCTATCTTGGACTTAGGAAGAATTCATTCCTATCTTCATGCTGAAGTTGTTCCTAGGTTTAGGAATGATCTTTGGTAGATTTAGAAATGTTCTTAATTGATCTGGCAGGAAATTCACAGATAAAAACAATGTCACTTTTGATTTATCCCTAAATATCCCAGCAATATACCCACTGTCAAAATTGGGGTACCGCACCATCAAAAATTTTGAATGGTCTCAATCTTTCTCAAATTCACATATACTCCTGGGTAACTGACCTCTATGGGTCATTTATATGTTTAAGAACCGTCATTTTAAGGATACTAGCACTCAGTCTCCAAAAAGAGACTAAAAATTTTGATTTATACAAACGATCCTGTTTTGTTTTTTAAAACATTCCAAATCTTGTTACTAGGACGTTCACACTATTGTACAGTATGCTGTATAGCACGCACTGCTGTTCAATTGTGACATAGTTCATAGCTATGGTAACAATCATGTACGCACATACAACAATCATTGCAGAAACGCAAGCAGACGATGTTACTCTCACAGTAATAGCGCGGGAAAAACTTTGTGTTGCAATAGCCTAGGCCTAGTTCAGGGAGCAAAGTGTACGTGAGAACTAGGCCTAGGTACCCTAGGCTAGTGTTGCTCCTGCACCCACATTGACTGTACTCCAGGGTCCGAGACACTTTTTTCAATTTCGGGTGCTATTTTCAAAAAAAAAAAAAAAAAATAGTCCCCCCCCCTCCCATCCCCAATCCCATTTCGAGTGTTACTTTGGGATTTTCGGGTGCTATTTCCTATTCATTGATAAATGATATATGGCCCTAAATGCATTACTAAAGACAGCAATGCACTACTACCGTACTTCCCTTTAAGTGCGGTAGAACATAGACCGGCCAGCCTGACATAGTAAAAAAAAGACGAGTGTGTTGGGACGTGGTTAGCTATTTCCATCATGGGCCGTTCATACACAATGTACGTGAGTAAGTGTGAAAGCGTACACCCCCCCCCCTCCCTTCCCGTACGTACAGTACGTAGTGCAATAGTGCTATGCACACCTGATATTGGCTTATAAGCAACCAAGTTAACTAACATCGCAGCAGTTCCGAGTTCCACACAAATAACGTCACAAACACACTTCTGCTTCTGCTTCATACTGTGCAAACACCCGAGTCCAAAATCGGTTATCACGCACAGGTCAGTGTGGAAGGGGAGTTGCCTAGATTTTAGAGTGAGCCTTAGATACTAGATTTCGAAGATTAACGTTGGCTAGGCTAGATTTCAAAGAGCAAACATCAGGTGCTGCACGTATGTTTGGTGGAAGGAAATTCCATTCACGAGCGGTTCTTGAGTACATCGAGTATTGATAACATCTCTTACTAAAAGGAGGGGGAACAATTATGTGGGTGCCTTGATTATGTCAAGTGGTCCTACTATGGTTACTCTGCAACTGGATGGTGGGGGGAATGGAGTTATGAACCTCCTTATAGATAGCGATGAGACGAAGTCTGGTACAGCGCTCTTAAGTGGTTCCCATTTGAGATCTGTTAACATGTTGGTGACGCTATCCCCAGCGGCGTAGCTAGATATTTTTTTTTTGGGGGGGGGGGCAAATGGAAGTAATTTTCGACAGATAATTATCCTAAAGTAATGATACCATCACCTGGCGTGTAAAATTCTGGGGACCTTTTCTTTTTTTTTTTTTTGCTTTTCGGGCAATTTTGAGACTGACTTTTGATTTTCACGTTGACGTTTCGATGTGTAATTCTGCTTAAAAACATAAAAAGTGTTGTAAGTGTTTCAAGTGGATTGTTTTTATTTACTTCCGACAGAGACTAGAAATTTCCGACAGAGGCCTTCGGAGGCTTTTTGGAGGGCGACCGCCCCCTGCCCCCCTAGCTACGCCACTGGCTATCCCTGTAATCACAGTTGTTGAGAACAAAACGGGCTGCACGTCTTTGAACATTCTCGAGTGTTGTTACTTTTTGATGTAAGGATCCCATATAGCCCCACAATATTCCAGCTTTGAGCGGACTATAGCGTTTTGTAGGCAGTTTCCTTGACACCTTTGCTACAAGAGTGGAGATTTCTTTGTAGTAACCCGAGCATTTTATTTGCTTATATGACTGATATGAACCAGGGGTCAAACAGCAACTTCCTTCCCACTACCATGCACGAATGAGCAGGGAAGGGGCACTAACAGACTAACTCATGGACGTAGAAGCTGTACTCGATCCATTGAGGTGGGGACTGTGCACTGTTTCGGAATGTTGTCCTGGGAGAAGAACCCAAGGGTATGGGGTTCCATCTCCTTTAGAAAGTATTTTATGCACTTGGTGCAATATTTGATCAAATTTTAAGCAATAAGACTGCAATTTTTGACATTTTACAGAGCGTTTTTGTTCTGGAAATGAGGGGGAAGGAGCCCACCACATTTTTGACGGTGTAGGCGTTAGTCAACCAACCCCCACCCCTTCGCCTCTTATGCCTCTCACTAATTGCATCTTTATACGTTTATCATGGATTCTACCACCTTTAGCCATCTGTTATTGAGAATCCTGCATTCTGATTGGTTAAACACTGACCTGCTTTTCCACAACATACGGTCAGTAAACCTATACACTGATAAAAATGAAGTTTTCACACATTTTCGGTGGTAGAAGAGGAATAAACCACATTTGTCTGACTGTTATTGTCTCATAACCGTTTGGACTCCCAATTTGCAAAATAACGGACTCAGTTTCGCCTCGTCCGCCAAATGCGAGCTTTTAAACGCTTACTGCTTGTGTGTTTTGCCCTTCAGTGTCCTGGGAATCCATTGGGCATGACGTCACATGAAATCCCTCTATGAGGGATTTCATGTGACGTCACACACAATGGATTCCCAGGCACTGAAGGGCAAAACGCACAAGCAGTAAGCGAATTTACAACTCACGCGCACGGCATAACCATTGATACTACTGTGACACAATGGATGCTTGCCCTTCAATACAAAAAGGACGCACGATCTTGGGAGAAAAATAAAGTCAAAGAAAATGAGAACGCCAAAAATGCAGGTTCTGACACGGGGGGGGGGGGGAGGTAGGGTGAGGCTCGGAAGTCTTCAATGCCTCACCCCCCAACAATAAACCTGGGTCCGACCCAGCATGCTTTGCCCACCCTGGCGCCGCCCCTGCACGTAAGAAATTAAACGCGCATATAAAAGTGCGTTACTCCGATAAAGATACCATACAAACTGACCAATGAATATAGACCTTATGCATATGATGTCACAATGGAGAAAGTGCTCCCTCTTTTGGAGGAAAATGGCGGAAAAGCGCGTATCATGGCAAGTTACACCAATAAATGCAGACAGCTGATTTGTCAACCAATCGTATACGCACGTAAGTCTACTACACGTGAGCCGAAATCCACCCCGTTCGTGCACATGTGCTTCGTTGTTTTCACCCACTGAGCTATATAACTGGAGGACGCACCTCAATGCGGAATACGCCTCGAAATTGAAGCCGACTTGGGCGGTCACGTGACGTAGGTTAGCTTACTCAAGTCGATTCCACTGTCCCAGAGACGCGTATCTAGAAGTGAAAGTAATGTAACGCAGATTCATTGATGTACACGCTAAAGCAATCCGTTGTTACTATACTCATTAGGTCTCTAGTGTTTGTTGTAATTAATAGGGAATCTTTACACTATGATTGTGTGATCAAAAGATTGTTTTTCACAAACTTTTCTTGATTTTAGGAGTGGCCCTGCCTATTCGAAGGACAGAGCGTGTGACCACATTTCGAATACGTCGAGACTCGTTGACTTTGAAACATTCGCGATAGCACCGTCACTAAACAGTAGGCTGTCCATACATGTGCACAGATGTTCTGCACAACGCGTTGAAAGCGTCCTTTTGACACAAAAACACCAAGGCGCATGAAGGAAAGCTAACCCACGCGTGCACATGCACGCTTGCATTTTGGCCAATGATGTGCCTCGAATCCTCCTACACGGTACGCGTTTGGTGCTCTGTATGTTATACGACTATTGTGATGTAAGCCTTTTCATGAAGTTGCTGAGGCGGCGCAATGGTGTGTACGCTGACGCGTGATAGCGCGCAAGTTAGTGTACAAGAGGCAGAAGAGACGCTAAGGCCCGCTACGGTGCGGTAGCATATACATGTACATCTTTGCATCAGCGCTAGATACGCGGTGGAATCGACTTAAGCAAACTAACCTACATCACGTGACCCTCCATGGTGGCTTAAAAAAACCTTATTGTGGAATAATCCTTCCTAGCATATAGTTCAGTGTTTTCACCCAAAATGACGTCAGTGTGATGTCAATGCATAAGGTCTATAGAGGGGATTCACGGCGTCACGAGATCGCGCGTCTCTAGAGGTTTTGAAGGGCACACGTCCCTTGTGTCACAGTAGTATCTAGGCCTATAGTTTTGCTGTGCGTGTGTGCTGTAAATACATTGCAATCAGAACCGGAAGCTGGCGGGTACCGTAAAGCCGCAGTCACACTACAACGAATTCGGATCGGATTCCGATCCGATTTTTGCGAGTTTTTATTAAAATCTTCTCCATCTCTGGTCAGAGAGAGACCAAAATTTGCCAACCAGTGTAAATATATGATTTGCATCAGAGGTCTATGAAAATAAAATGTTAACTGATTTTTTCGTGACGTCACACCGACAAACAGCTTTTATCGGACACACGTAGTCCGATAAAAGCTGTCTGTCGATGTGACGTCACGAAATAATTCGTATAAATTTAATTTTCGTAGTCCTGCGATAAAACTCATATAATTACACAGGTTGGCAAATTTGGGGCTCTTTCCGACCCGAAATGGAGAAGATTTTAATAAAAACTCACAAAAATCGGATCGGAATCCGATCCGATTTTCCCAGTTTCCCCATAGTGTTCCCATTACAATAAAATTCCAGACTGCTACACCAGACTCGGAAGAAGCAAAAGGATGTATTGGGATGAGATCAGCAACTCCTTGATTGCCCTCTTGTTAAATTGTTCGTTACAAACTACCTGAAACTTGCAGTCCCCGCACGCACACATAACGTTTTCTGTTTTCTCCATTGTTTACGTGAATGCAGGTTTAGTATTACATAAACACTAAAGCCATTATACATAACGCGCAAACAAAAAGAGCACAGGAACCGAGAGTAAAGCTAAAACAATACAGTAGTATACCCTAACGCCAAGTTAGACCTTACACATATGGTGTCACAGAGCAAAACGTTCTCCTCTCTTGGAGAAAAGGTGTGTATCATTGCAAGTTACACCAAAAAATACAGACAGCTAATTTGTGCATCAGGGGATACGCCTGATCCATGGATCTCTATCTAACCAAAACCCCAACCCTAACCGGAACTCGGAATATATTTTCGTCCGGGGGAATCTTCTGAACCTTCCGTCTATCGGGATATTCCCCCTGTCCGGACTGTGTAATGTTTGGCAATCTCAACCATTTACTGTCTCTCCATTCCCAGCATGTGACCATTTAAAGATTAGAACGTGAACATATATATTGGGGGTATCATGAGTCAATCACTTAACGAACATATTGACAATAAAAATATAAGAAACATTTAATAAAATGAATTAAACTTTGAAGTAATATTATATGTCTCCCTTATTTCATATAAGCGTAGGAAGAGGGGGGCTGGGGTCAAAAGCCCCCCAGTCAAGAATCTGGGGGCTGAAGTATGCTTCTGCCCCCAACATCCAAGACCAAAAACCCCTTATTTGTTTCTTCAGTAAAAAATTTGAAGTAATTTTCCTTAAAATTTGCCCAAAATGTTGCACCAAATTGCATCTGAGGACCCTCAAATACCCCAAAATTTTCCAAATGTCACCCTCCCCTTAGACCCCTCCCCAGGACGGCGATCCGAAACAAGGTTCATCCCCCCAGTCTCGAAAAGCTTAGTACCTACGCCTATGCCTTTATTCTGGTGTTGTCTCGACTGAGTAATCCATAGAAAACGAATTTTAAATAGTAGGTGCATGGCCGTACACAACACAATCTTTACTGTATGAAGAAATCTTGAGTCAATCAGAAAAAGAGCAAAGAAAAACAGGGCGATGCCACATGGGGCAGGGGCAACCGCTTCCTATCATTTGCAAGAACAGGAGAAAATGAGAAGGAAAAGAACAGGAAAAAAGAAAAGGAGAAAACGAAAGGTAAGAAGGGGAAGCGAAGGAGAAAGAAGAAAGGAGGAGGGTGGGGTGGGCATATATTTGATCCATATAATTAGTCCAGTGCTTTCAGGAGGCCCTATTCCGGTGTCTGCCAGCCTTTAGATACCTTGTATAATGCATATATGAAGCAACGAGAAAATATTCGTAATAGTTCGTGTTTCTATCGACTCAACGCACGTATTTTTGAGTGAAAACATACCCATACATAAAAGGGGGTGGCTTCAGGAGGTTTGTTGACTACATACCCTTCTCTAAGACAACAATGGCAACTGTCCTCTTTCACTAAACCAAAACTTAAAATTCAAAAAATTATTAACACTTTTCAGCCATATATGATCAGCTCAAAAAATACCAAAGACATCACCATTTTGCATCTAAGCAATCTTAAATTAAGAAAAAAATTCCCAATGCTTAGACCGCTGCCCAAGGACGGCGATCACTCATCTCATGCTTTAATAAAAATTTCTCAAAGGGGAGGGGACACCCCTCCCGAGAAAAGCATCTTTCCCAAAACAAAAATTAAAATTACTAAATTATAAGTTTTCCAGCCATCATCATTTTGCATCTAAGCAACCTTAAATTAAGAAAAAAATTCCCAATGCTTAGACCGCTGCCCAAGGACGGCGATCACTCATCTCATGCTTTGCCCCCCCCCAATCGAAATACCCTGGCGGCGCCCCTGGGCCCGTCTTAGGGCCCCTGGTGGGGTCCAGGGGCAAAGCCCCGGTGGGGATCCAGGGGGCGAAGCCCCCTGAAGCTCCTGGGTTTTAATATCTCAGAAGTGCCAGGGAGACTGTTTTAATGGGTTAATTTCAGTGGTAATGTTCTTTGGGTTGGCTATTAGTATATTCATACATTTAGGAAATGCTATTCTGAGCACAAAACTCGTTGATAAGCTGCACTGGATTGAAATTGTACAAGAGCAACAATGTCCTGTTAAGCTTAAAAAGGCAGGGATCAACATATATGGTCATCCCAGACAACTGGATTTTGAATTCGGAGATCATTACAAGACCTGCAAGTTGGCTTGAGATCAGTGGTGTGGCCAGGTTTTTTTGTGATTGAGGGCACCATAGATGATGTCGTAATAATACCTCAGTTCCCTCAAGACTGCGTAAATTACACCTTTATTTTTTATGCGTTTCTGCATTTGCACGCAGCAGTTTCAGTCTTTCGTTTGTCACTACATAACGGTGTCGTCCTGGGGAAGGGGTCTCCCTCCCCATTGAGAATTTTTTTATTATTAATTTAAGGTCTTTTAGATGCAAAATGGTGCTATCTTTGGGATGTTTTTGGAACTGATCATATATGGCCGGAAAATGTCCATAATTTAGTGAATGCTAATTTTTGGTAAGGTAAAAGAGGAGAGTATGATGTCTATTAAGAGACAGATACGTTGTCAACAAATCTCCTGTACCCCCTTCCTTCTGTCTATTTTACTGCCTTCTATTTCGGGAAAGCTTTATACAAAAATATGTGCGTGGAGTCCACAGAAACATCCTTGAGTTATTATGAAATATGTCCTTTCCTTCATTGTGCATTATGAAAGGGCGTCTAAGGCTAGCAGATACCTGAATAGAACCTCCTGGAAGCTCTGCAATAATCATATTAATTTGGGGCGGGGGGGGGGGGGCAATGACATAATGCGCATACTATCTGACATCGAAATGATAATATAGAGTACGACGCCGCACACTTTACAACTATCGTATTTTTACTACTTTTAAACTAAATTCGGAACTAACAGCTGCCAGCAATGGAAAATTAGAGGGAGGGAGAGTATAGGTGCAGGGAGGTGATATTAGACCTCCCTGATAGGTGTAGCAAAAGGGGTGAAGGACTAATAAGAGCGTTACAGAGTGCTGTTTTCGTCATAAGTGTATTAACAATCACCACCTATACCGATAATGGCTCAGCGCGAACTGGCGAAGCTCTGGTAAAATTCTTTGAAAAATGTATAACGGCAGATACGTACTTTCAACCTTCTACATCATGCTACATATTAGATTTAAAGATCCCATATTGACGCGAGGTCCCCACAGATGTTTGGAGATATATATATATCTGTTCTTCGGAAAGTGTTGTGATCAGAACAGTTTGGTGTATTATTACCTTAATAATGGTCATGGCATGCAGTGTAAACAGTGACGAATAATATTTCCATTACAAAACCTGCATTCAGACTCTACATCGAGACACTTTCATTTGCCCAACAAACAGTGGCGTCACCAGACTTTTCATTCTGAGGGGGCACAAGGGGGGCACAACAGTTCGATGAGGGGGCACAACTAGATAGCGGCGTATGCAGTATGTTGTGTGAACGCCGGCCTGGGGGAGGGGTCTAAGGGGAGGGGGGTGTCCCCCCTCCCCTTTAAAAACTTTTGAAAAATTAGGTGTCCTTAGATGCAATCTGGTGCCACATACGCTACCTTTTTGAAGTAAAATTTCTGTCAAAAAATAACGAATTTTTAGGGACTAAAAAAAATTATGCATGGATTGAGAAATTTTCATGAAAGTGAAAAAACGTGCATGTGCATTGCCGAATCAACGATCAAATATTCGTTCGATTGTGGACTTTTCAATTAACGTGAAATTCTCATGATCCACAAACTGAGTGATTGGAGTCTTACGGGATTAAAGTGATCATAGAATTTTGTATCATATATTTCTCTTTTAAAATTTATTGGAATTATTTTTTTCGAAGAAGAAAATACGGAAAAGTCTCCTTGAAATTGCTGGCACTGAGCTTGCATTACAATTCGCAAGCAAGTGGCAGGCAAATTCCATGGTACTGTACGTACCAAACAACACCATTCACTGTTTTGGTTAATGAGTCTGGCGAGGCAGACATTTCCGCTACACTTTATCAAGGCGTATACTCACACCTATTGAGGCGGCGAGGATTATGGATAGATTACCAAGACCGATGCTCAGCCTCCGACACAGAGAACACTGTCTGCTTTATGAGACGGGGCCATTTTTTTATTCGAAAAAATACAAACTGCTGCCTTTTCTTGTCCTAAGAAGAATCAAATCATATGGAACATGGTAGTCAAATATTCTAACTACAGAAGTTACAGAAGATCTATACATTTTTTTTCAAAATCTCAGATCTCAGTTGGGGGGCACATGGGGGGGCACAAGGTTTTCCAGGGGGGAACGTGCCCCCTGGCCCCCCTTGGCGACGCCACTGCCAACAAACCTACATGCCACTGCCATAAGCCAGTGTTTTACCTATTAATTCGTAAACTTCAACTTTTTGCTGCTTATCGGAAGATATTGATAATATGAGTGACACTGACGTAAGGTTGGAAGCGCGAGGAGCGCGCGAAAATTTTGATAGATTGCCAACGATTTGCTAAAATTCTGATAGTATGAGAAACATTTGTGATAGAAAGTGAAGCGAGATTAAAAAATTTCCTATGAAAATGAAGAATAAAATATACTTTCCATCATACACTTATCTGTAGACTGAAACATTGGGGGGATGATTGTATGGGCCATCCCCCCCTATTCAAATGTTGGGGGGGATATATCCCCCATCCCCCCGGGATTTACGCCCATGGTGTGTATCGTGTAGACAAATAGTCCGAAAACCGAAAGTTCCTACTCAGGCTAGCTGTAACATCGGACGAAAAACCACGTATTCGAAAATTTGCATTTATACAACACTCGAATTTGCCTCTTAAATTTTACTTCCTGTATACAAGGTATGGTCGGACGTTTTTGTTTTAGCCGTACATGCGCAACGGCTACAATTGGGAAGAAACGTCAGATTGTGGCTTGTGGTCCTCGTTGCAGACCGTGTCTACAGATACAATGCCCTACTTGTGATTAAGTACCGGTATGCAATATTTATTTGAACAGGATATCCAGGTGGTTACAGTATCAAACTCTAGAAGTCTATATTTGCTTCTTTATATACAATCTTTGGCCGCGTAGGTATACTTACCTACAAACCTGTCTAGTTCATCAGTCTTTTGAGTACACTGCTACCTCAATAATTAGTATGAGCTGGCTCTGTAAAGTGTGCTAATGTAAGTAGTACCAGGTACGCTTTAACGATATGCAGATATTTTTGACAAGTTATGGATATCCTTTGTGAAAAATGTAAGAAACCGTCATTCCACTCCCTCGAACAGTTAATTAACCCCACATATATGTATGCGGACAAAAGTAGACACGCGTGACATCTAGGAAGCTTGTTTTACTCCCATCATACCTCTACTCCACGGCGTACATAACTTCATTCATAGCAGGTGTCGGATATGTACGCCTTGAGTAAATCCAATATAGGTGCAGGATTAAAACATGTCTGTCGAGCTGGCAACGCCGTACACTGACCTGTATCGTCTTTTGTCGAATAACGTATAGAACCACTAAAGAATACACGTTAAAATGTTTGCACCATTTTGCCTTTTTCTTTACCGAGTCCGGGCACGTAGCTACGATATGTTCCTGGGGTAAGACCAACCCAATGACGCCAGGTACCGCCGCCCGACAGAAAGGTCTTCCTTATGGACGGGGCGTTTTGGGTTGACCTCAGAGCGTATCTTCGCAATGAGGTTACAGGTCAGAGGGGTAGAACGTCATATTAGGACATTTTTTGCAAGAAACGTGATTTGGGGGCATAATTTTTGCCGCACTTGAGTGTTGGGGTTTGAGCAACCCCCCCCCATGACGCATATGTTCCAAATTACGATGGTTATGGTGCGTAAACAAGAAGCTCCTGTCCAGTAATTTGGAGTAGCTATTGGGATGCAAGGTAGATATTCCAAATTTCCTTCATTTCTTGTAATCACTCCATCCAGATCCACTAGTGAACAGGCATCAGTACAAGCCCCAGTTTTTGGAGGCAGGGGTGTTTGGTTCATGGATATTCTGTACAGACTTACGAGAGTTAGGCCTATGAAATTATTGTTCTATGTTAATATAATTCTAATTAAGTGCCGACTCACAGCATTAAGAGGAGTAAGCGGAATCGACACCAAGTGTTACCTCACTAAATTCAGACCCAATAAGTGTTCGCTTGTTTGGTGCAATACATCACATATTTCTTCATAAACGGCATGGATACTGCATCAGTTTTGGCTTCCTTTTCCTGGCTTGCAGCATCTACTTTATTCAAAAATAATCTGTCAATTTACATACCGGTAATATTTATGGCCATGTGTTTTTCAATGAAATTGTTCTTTTTAACAATCAATCTTTTAAAATGAAACAAATTCGGCTAAGTAAAATGTCTTTTTTAAATCTTGTTTTGTGAATTATGTTATAGAAATGAACTGTAAAAGCAAAATAGCAAATACATTTTGTTTTACATAACAGTGTTGTATGCTTATTTGCATTTGACCAAGTTCACTTATGTTGTTTTGTTGTCGATAAATCTAGTTTTATAGTTGTTTCTTGTGGGCGGGGTTGGCTTGGTGGTTGAGTGTACTGCCTTGCATACTAGAGGTCCTACTTGGAAATTTTCTGGGGATTTAAATTTACTTGTTCAGCTGCCGATGCCTGGTTTAAACTGGTGAATTTCAATTGGGTATCTGACTGTCCGTTTCAGGAAGTCGTCCGATTCAGGAATTTGTTGCTCGGTTCAGCTGTCGAGCAGTGGTGCAGAGCAAGAAACCACCCGTCCCAGCCTTTTGGAAAGTGGTTAAAGACTGGAAATACACCCACGTCCGTCCGATGGGGACGTTCAATGGCTGTCCTGGGAGCAGGACTGGCGCGGTTAGTACATAACGGCCTCGTTTATACCTGTGAGCACTAGTCGAAAAGAGAAGGCGAACCTCGCCGGTGTTCATCCTCGCTCACTCTGGTATAGGGTCCTCGATGAGCCGATTGGCTTCCTGACCCTCAAATTTTAAAGCATGTGCATCTATATATATATATATATATATATATATATATATATATATATATATATATATATATATATAGATATATATATATATATTATATATATATATATATATATATATATATATAGATATATATAGATAGATATACATGCTACCGACTATTCAGAAATTGACGCCTCAACTAAACGCGTCTTAAAAGCCGAACAACCCAGCATGAGTTCTGCTCCCGAAAGAGCTACGTCTGGAAGGAACACCAAACTTAACATGACCAATCTCTCAACCTTCATATCTCCAATATACATCGTGGGTCTGGCATATATGACCCTTTCCATACTAACTGAAAAAAAAACACATAATACACATAATCTAAGCCAAAAGGAAGGCCGAGAAGTGATTGATCAAAACAGCTCTAAATATGCAACTATGTCTATTAAAGGTCGTGTGACATGAAAATAACATATTGGATATTCGATGTAAAAAGCATTAAAAATCCAGAAAATAGCCACAATTGTCATTAAAATCCATCAAATATTGACCATTTTACAGGGAAATTTCTATTTCACACTTGCATCATGAATAAACATGAGCTAAATATGCAAATATGTGACATCGAAAGAGGGACATACCATACATGGCACATTTTAGCCTTTGTTTTTTCAACCTTAATTTCAAGTACACTGGTAGCATTGTTATTCCTTGAGGGGTTTGTTATAAAAGTTAAAATTTTTTCCTTGAAAAATATTGATATCACTCACCAAACTGTAATCTATATGATCGGTAATTAAGAGATAACTTATATAGGGTTAACAAAAGAAATCATAACACTGTGCAACACTCCACGTCATTATTTTTGCATCTAGGCAATTAGTTTCTTCAGAAACCATCAAACTTTGAAGACGTATATTTTGAGAACGGTAAAGATATTTAAATGATTTCCATGGTTCTTTGATTAGAAGACCTAATCCTTTAACTTACAAGTGAAACAGCACTTCTGATGGCATGTCACACGACCTTTAAGGCAGTACTTTTTCAATGTCACTTCAACGACGCTAAGGGTGAAAGGCAAACAAGCAAACAAACAATGCCCCGACGGGGCTCTACAACTGAAGGAGCTACGTCCCCTGACTGGACGGTAAGACTTGCCATGACTGCAAATCTGTTTTTAAGGCCGCACTTTTTAAGAACCGTCTTGCGGGCTATCTCCCACTTCAGGCGAAAAACTAAAACTTCTCCCAAATTGAGTTACGACCCCAAAGGGACACAAGACTTAACGAGAAGCCAACATGATCAATCTGCAGTGCAATCAATACCTGTCTATTAAGGCCGTTGAGTACTGAAGGTGGTTTAATCAGGCAAATATGCTTCTTATAAGAGTATCTGGGAAGTTTGTAAGTTGGGAAATTAATACTTCTCAAATAGTATAGGCCTAATTATTATATACAAATAAATACTGCGAATAATACCAGCATGTCGGTTGTAACCATTTGCAAGCAAGGAAATAATTTGATAATCAGTTTCTGATAAGACACGAAGCAAAACGTCTTTCAACGAGGCTACAGTGATTGCAACGGACAATACTATCAAACATTATTTTGCTCCACCAACCTAAGTATCACCCTTGAAGTACTTCCATATTAGCATCGTGTAGCTTTTAATGTTTTAAAAACATTACTATTTAGATGTTAATCAGGCTACTAAAATCAGATTTTTTTCATAAAAAATGTAAATTATTATCGTTTTCCAACAGGTAGCCTATGTAAAATTGCAATTAAGCAATAGTGTTGAAAAACTAAAAGTTTACATGCCGTTTGTTTTGAAGACGGAAAATTTTTTTTTTTTTTTTTTTTTTTTTTTTTTGATACACCGAATATTCATGTCAATTAATTCTTTTATTAAGTTAAAGGATGGTTGTTGATTAAATAATATATATATATATATATATATATATATATATATATACGAAACAGAAAAACTGAGGGCAAAAATGCTTTAAAAATATCTACAAATTTGCAGATGTTACTAACAGTATAAATCTGAGCAAAAATTATCTGACCCTGATTGTTGTTTCAACGTTTATTTGAGTTTATCGCCAAGAAAACAGTTCGCCATAGCAAACCGATTTCAATGTTTGCAATGCCCGTCAGTTTTTATTTGATCGTGAAAACTGGAACAAATGTAGAGGTTGGTCCGAGCGGCCTCACCTGTTTTAAATCGAGTGTATCCTCCAGTCATTATTCTTTAACGGATATATGGGTCTACTTCCTCCTTACTTTTCTGTAAGAAACATTTCACACGTATCGGTAATCAATACTGCTTTCCCTGTCACTGGAATTTCAAGTGTGTTTTTCTCTGTCCCTTTTCTTTTCATAAGCCTGTCTGAAAGAGCTTTATTTCACACCGATTGGGACGTTTTTTCACAGTGCCCATCAAAGCTCTAATTGGTATATCACTCTCACGTCTTCATTGTATCGCTTCCAATACGTTCCTTTGTCCTTGCTGATTGCTTCTTATTACAGTTAGAATGATCTTTTTGTGCCAGAAATCTATTTAGTGCGCAGTAACGTTGATCAGGCCAACGTTTCACAATGCAAACCCGATGATCACGCGGGAAAGGTTCTCATTGGTCACCATGTTGGAACTTAAAAACGTGCATGCCAGGCCTATTCTGAGGATGGGTTCAAAGCAAGTAATAATTTGGCAATTCGGTGCAGTTCTCGGGTTCATTTCTCTCCACCTTTATCGCCACCCGCTTTTTTCATCATCTTCATCCCAGTGTAGGAAGCGTATTTCAATTGACTGACCCCTGCTTAGCACCCGTGAGTGGGGGAGGATGTTGTTTATCCTTATGGCATGTACCTAACAAGTCATTCATGGGTTGTCCTTCCTTGTCTGCATATGAAAGGCTTATGCATGGGAGAAATGAGGGACGTAGTTGGTCGGTTATGATTTCGTAGATTCGGGGTGTTGTCAACTCCCTGTCATATCGTAGGCCTAATGACCCACAAATAGGCCATTTATCATTGATAATTCTGTTACGAGCAGGAGTATGCATATCACTACTAGGGAAGGGATAACTTTTGAAAGGTTCCTTGCATCCTACAAAATACAAAATTTTGCTGATATCATTAGGTGAACATAAGCATATTTATCCCTATGTGTGCGCGCGCGTGTGTTGCAAGGGCTACATCCACGGACTTGCATCGAACGGAATAGTAACCAAGCAGCAAACTAAGACAAGCATGTTTCCAATCTGAACCTTCAGAAAGAGGCAGTGGAGATGCTTGGTAGAACAATTGTGGAAGGCCTATGTCACAAATACGCCCAGTAATAGGTACTGGTTCTGCAACTGAGTCCTATGATGCTCCCATTCTATATGCTCTCAACGAATTCACCTTTTCCCTACAACAAAAACCACCCACCCATCTCTCTGCTTTACCTGGCTTCATATGTTTCGTAGAAGATAGGTGCACAACCAATAACCATTGAATAAAAGTTATTATCGAACCAAGCCAGTAAAGGCCTAAACCTTGTGGACAAAATTGTGGAATGTGAGTTCTTTGTGGAGAAAGATTGGCAAATTAACCTCAAGCGATTGAAAATCTCTAAGCGTAAAATTGGTAATACAAAAAATATCAAAAATAATATGAATTAACAGATGAAGGTATTTGAAAACAACGGTGGCCTCTACCAAGCTGAACAGGAAAGAGTTCTTTGCAAAAGAGGTCAAAATGAACTGAAGTTAATTTAGAACGTTTGCCTAAACAGAAGGGTGCACGATAAGTTTGCCTACGGCCTTCCTTCCGTACATAGAAATGTACACAAAACAGGCACACCTTGCAAAGTGTTGTGCAAACAAATTTTTGGAAAGTCTGTCAAAATATACAAAATATTCATCCCCTTGCCTGAATGGAGCACTCCTTGTGTACACAAGGCAACGTGATCACACTAGACCGCCGCAAGATACGTGCAAAGTGTTTGAACTATCTAATAGGCTTTTCACCAAAAGAAAAGAACACCTTTGCATCCATCAAAAGATAGGGGAATAAAAGGAATGCTTGTAAATCCCCGTTTCGTGCTTGAAAAGCGTAGCTGGGAGGAAGGTTTGACGTACAAAGCGGGAAGATTTGGCAAGAACGAGGACAGGAAGATATCTTAGTAAAGATCGAGCAAGCCTGCCAGTCAGTATGAGTCTATGCTCACCTAGCACGGGTCATTACGCATTACACGTCAATTTCACACCTTAACCGTCGGAATATCTACACGCTTACCTGCGCTATCTGCCAACTTGTGTAACCATGCGGACAAAATGTGTTCAAGCTGCGGATAGGGGATGAATGAATCCATCAATTTGTCGGAATCACTTGTTCCTACGTTCCACTGTGGAATTGCATATTTATCCTTCATTGCTTTTGCCGTTTGACGTTACCAAACTAATGGGACTCAAGCAAAGGTAAGACCCTTTTGGTAATCTAAAACCTTTCTTTGACTTTATAGTTCTGGTTTCGTTGTTACCTTCAGTTATCACATTCTAGTCGACTTGTTTTGGTATTTCTACACCTTGGTCATAAATTGACCTGACCGCATTACTGTATTGCTTGAATCGAAACAGCAGTAGTAATTATCAAAAACGGGTATCATGCCGTGTCGATTTTTGTCAGTTTATTATGATGCCTAATAAGTACGAAGTCACTGTTGTGTGTAGAAGGTTGCTCCGTAAACATTGTCATAACTTGAGTAACAACAGTGTTGATGGCTGTTGAAACTGTTTACAGGAATCACTTCCTATTAAGGAAACATTTTTAGCTACCTTGCCTTTGGTTTTATGCATTTTTCAGACTGAGCTTCAGCTCGGGTGTTTTTCCTAAGACATTTACATTCCTCGAACTAATAAGTTTGAATGCTGCAGTTTTTTTAATTTGTGTACATTTATCACACTCCTAGTATAATTAAGTCATGAGGATAATTAGTCATGTGAGACGTTTAGTCAAAGTGATGCTTCATGTGACATCATTTTTGATCAGTCAAACTTGATGTTTCATATGATATTATTTTAACAAATGAAAGTCTTGTTTCATAGTGACTTGCCTATGATGTTGTAATGACTAATTAACTTTTAAATTACAGTGAAAGTTGTTTCTTTCTTCGGTATTGTAGACTTTGATTGTGGTCAATTAACTTGACTTTCTGGGACCTCACTTAATTAATTATTAAACCAAGGTTTACACATTTGACTCCGATAAGGCTATCATTATGTTATAACCGAGTCGCAATTTCATTCAAGTTCTATACATACAACATGGAATTATCACAATAAAGAGTTGACCAAAATGTTGTATCAAAATGATTACGTCTCCACGACGCGTTGGCGTGAACTTGAGACGTAACACAAAATATCACTGTCTAGTCTGTTTCCAGAATAACGCAAAATGTCAATTAACTGGCGATTTTCAAGCATTACTCCCATGTGGCTGCAAGTACCATTTTACTATTTAAGTTTTCTTAATACATGAAAAGATGGAAATAATAAGATGAAAATAAACAGATCATAATGACGAAATAAAGCAAACAATATTCAATTATTTAAGGAATTTAAAGTATCGGTATAGTTTACGTTATGTCACCTTTTCAGTATCTGTGAAAACATAAAAATGTTGAAACTTAGTGTTTCAAACTTGGTCCTGTCTCTGATATTACGAGTACAACATAACATCGCTGGAAGACACACTGGCCTTCCAAACACATGGGGATTCAAAACACACGAGGGCTTCGAAACACATGGGGTCAGCGGGCGATTTCGACATCGACGGATTAAAAAGAATCCCGACATTGAAACAACAAGGCGACGTTTCGCCTCATAAATTGCTCTTGCTTGATTTTTTAGGTCCTTGTATTTAATAGTTTTATGTTATCTTTTTAAAATTCCAATGCACCCAGTTTTCATTTGCCAGTTTGCCATAAAAAAAAACACCCCAGCGACGTTCTTTCATTAAATGTAGACTTACATTCATAAAAAGTTTGAAACTTAAAATGAGTGACAACTTAACGTTTCATTGGTTTGGTGTGTGAAATTCAACTGCAACATTTTTGTTCCTTAGTAAATGTATAAAGACTAGTAAATTGCAAAACAAACCAAGCGATCACCGAAAACGTTTGTGGCTCTTTTCACGATATTTATCAATAAAAAACTTGTTTTAGCATAATGTTTTCAAGGCCGAGAAGCATCTCCACTAAAAATTCGAAATAGCTATAGACAGACGAAATCAATTTGAAAAAAGTAATTTTATCCTACATGCAAAGCCAGGCTTCATGTTGACTTTTTAACTTGAGCTAAGCATTCTCTGTAGCACCGTGTTCTGGAAATCACATACCGATACCTCTCAAAAGTGTCTTCAGGGTTAATGTTGTGATGCCTTGCCGTTTAATTTCAAGTGGGCCAACCTTCGTCAGATTTTCATGGGGAATATGGAAACTGTTGTTCTCTCAAAATTTCGACTGTTATTCGACAAATGAACACGTGTATACGAAGCTAGGAACTACATAGAGATGAACTCATATTCATGTTACCTAGAAACACACAAAGTTTGACCAAGTCTCACACGGTTTCCGTGCCTCTGACGCTGGAGTATGCTGGCGGTCCTATCCGTGACTTAACTCTGTAATTTTCTGTCTACATGGTTTATTATTTTACATTATGATGATTGCACTTAATGTCGCTCGTGATCGAAAGACGGTTAGTACAGTAATTTTAAATTATTGGTCATTTTTCGACCACGGAACCATGCTCAAGTTTCACTTTTAGCCCAGACATGCATAATCAACTATCATGACAATTTATTGAAACGCTTATTGTGAATGGAAATTTCAAACGTAGTCCCTGAAAATAAATTTTCTGGCGCATCTTAAGAACTTGTCCTTAATGAACATCTTTTATCGAACGTAACTCATGCAGCCCGAATCACTGTAACGACGATGACAGGCACCAATGGCATGAAGCGCTATCCAAGGGCGGAGTGGGGGCCGGAGGCAACCCCGTAAAGTTGTCGTGATGACAATTAGTATCTCGAGCACCTCAATGGAAAAATTCGAGTCAGTTGGTATCTACAGTAGGAAGGATTCATTTTAGATTATGCACCACCGCCTCTTCCAAAAATATCTCATACACTGTATGGAATATTCTAGGCCCGTAGTCAAGCAAGGTAAAGAAGGGGCAAGATAGCTTCCATGGGGCGAAAGATTTTTCAGGGGTGAGATATCGAATGTGCATGTATTATGCAATAGTAAATCTTACTTAGACAAAAATCCAGGGGCTATGACTTTTTCTAGAGGGAGCGCCACCCCTAACCCAACACTGACAACACGCCTGTTGCACTTTATGTAATTGTGTCAAGCACAGTAACCTGCATTAGCCGGTATCATCCGATCACTCATTATTTTGTATAGGCGGCAACCTTTTGACTTTTCTCAACCGTCACCTGATTTCACAATTCTTCCCCGTTAGCTGTCTATAAGGATCGGATCGGAGTCGGGTCGTTGACATCCGTTTACTCTCAGACAAAAATCAGCGGCGATGTAAACTGGCCTCGATTCCACGACGGGTATAAAACGTATTTAAACGGCTAGATTTTGTTACGACATTTGAAATCGCAGTTGGGTCGGTGCAATGTGCGCCTGCCTTACCCCTCCCTCCCCAAAAGGAACTGACACAACATTCTCAGATTATCTTCTCCAATAATGCCCATAACATTTTCATAATTGAACTTTTCAATATGCTTAGAGTTAAGGGTCAGCATGATTGTAGTTATTTAAGTGTATGGGAATAAAATGTTTTTGCATATAGTAAATTATGCCTTTCACGCAAGCTAAAACAGTGAACAACTTGTGTAGGGAGATCTGCATGAGCATTTACGAAATAAATCATTGTAACTAATGCAGATATGAAAAGATTTCTTTGACGGTTTAGTTGAATTGTTTTTAGTTGGTTCCTTGCCATACTTTGAGTGGCTCAGTTTAACAGTTGCTTCAGGTTAGGTATGTCTCTTAAACTTCACTCCTGAGAGACCTTTGTCTTTAACTTTTCAAGGGTTTAATAAGTATGTCTGAATTCCCACAGGTTTTCTGTGCAATTTTCTTCACGGCAACTTGACTTAGGCTAATTGATATCAACGCATTTCTACCTCAATTGGCTTAACCAATTGCTTAGTGTTTAACCTAGCTTTGCTCTTAGCGCCTCGTTAACGCAGCCACGCGTGGTATTCGACCACAGTTGTTGATCTTGTTACGAGGTCAAGGTCAAACAACGAACCGATCTAACTATAGTAAGGCGTAATACACACTCATTCACCAAACTTCATGTCACAGAAAACCAGCGGTTGTGACATATGCATAATTGTAATCTTAAAGGCTATTTTCAATATGGCTTTTATTCAAAATTCAAAATTTAACCTTTCGATATTTCGTATCAAGACTGGGTGTGTGTAACTTCGCCTTATTCAAGGTCCCTTTATTTGAAAGTCTCAAACTACGGAACATGAAATAATAAGACTGCTCGTGTACCGTATCAATAATTATGGCATGTCCCCCTCACCACGTCAGAGTTTGTTTCTGCCTTGCGTACCCTACCATATTTAACACTGTGTTGACATGCACTGTACCCAAACTTCTTCATGTGACCATGTTTGCCTATTCATCCCTCCCTTCGGAGAAAACCTGGATCGACCAGTGTTATGCACTGTTACAACAGGTTAAAACAAGAAATGTAGCATCTCTTTACACAATATTCCTACCGGAACGTGATGTGTTTTTCATCGGATGATTGGAACGTACATTTTGACTGAAGGAAAATTTGAGTTCAACACAAAAGACAGATCGGCCCAATAATTCATTTCTAACCTAGGAAACAGTATGACCTTTGTACTATGATGTAGTTCATAAGCTATTTACACCTGTTATTCGCACCTACCCCTTATTTCGAGAAGAATTACTTCTCCATGCACCATTTGTTGCCAACCACGGTGTTTCGCAGCACCACACAGGCCGGACTCCCTTCGACCGTCCTGGTTTATAAAGCTATACAAAAGGAAATGGGTAACAAGAGGTGTGATTGTGACAGCATGGGGAACCAGGAAATTTTGATTGTGTAAACCGAGTTAAATTCCTGGCGGCAAGGGGAGTTAATGACGACTTACTCGTGTTTCACTCCGTTGGTATTTATATCATTTGTCAATTGCTTCTACATTGCAATTGCAGATATACTCATGAAGTATATCTTTTGCAATTATTTTTGGTCTGCATGCCTCTAATAAAATTTTTAATTTTACGGAGAAGTACTTTTTAGAAACGTTAAAAGGTACATTTAACATTTTAACAAATAATATGTACTCCCTTATTTAATAAATTAATTTTATTTACGCATGAAATAAAACTGCGCGGTCACGCGGGAATGTGCATTATTTTGTGTGGCCGGGAGGAAAAAATTACTCGTGTCTCTTGGCTTATCCGTCCATGTTGAATTTTTAACCAAAACATGGAATCGCGAGTTGAGTATTTCTAAACTGAGTACTGGAGTTAAGAGCTGATAAAGTTTTCAAACCAAGGTACACTTTGCATAAGGATTAACTTGAGCCCTCTGTATGTTGAGCCCTCCATATGTTTATTGTACAATTGATAATATTAAGCTTGATTGTAACTTAGTTTTTTTTACTGATTCTGGGCTTTCTACGGTAGGGCTATTTATTTTAGTCTACGCGTACTTATATTTTGTTTCACGACATACAGTATGAAGCCATAAACGAGGACAAATAATTAGCAAACGCTCGATGATGGAATAACTTTCTCGTCTATGGTATGCAATATTTCATCTGCCCGTTTATGCCAGTTTTGTTTCCATTATGAAAATAATACAACCACAACAGGACAAAGTATAGTTAAAGTTTTGATTAACAGTTTACTCCTAGACGTATTATTCAAATAAGCATTCAATTGCACTTATCATTATCCATATTGTATGTAGTCAACGGGTGTGTGCAGTTTCACTAGCACGCCTTTACTAAGCAATGTCATCTTACACATCTTGCTGCTGGGTTAGTGTCATAATTGACTGACAGTGTGTGCTTAGGTAGCCCGTTGCTTTGAATTTTCAAACCTTCAGTAATTATTTTTTTCAGGTTAGTAGTAACCTTTCTGCAAACGCAAAATTGCTCTTTAACGAACTTAATTCCACATTTCATTTAGTATGATGTTAGCAGAAATGTTCAAGAACGAAAGAGATGAAAAGAGGGTGTATCGTCAGAAAAGATTCCCTTCCACACCAGTCCAAAAGGATGTCATCGGATTTCTTTGATAATTTCTGTAGCGGCACTTTCCGCTGGCTCTGTGCCGTCTCACGCGGCGTTCACCGCAGGAAATGACGCTTCGTGTCCATTGGATGGGTATGACGAAACAACAATCAGAGTAATTTGCAAAGCAAATCGCAACTATAGTTGAAGTGTGACATCGTCGCTTCCAATCTTCAGTAAAGTGACTTACATTAGGAATGTACGGACTTAATGGGTAGCGGAGTAAGATCTCTAAACGTAGTGGCGCACTAGGGTGGGTGGGGCGGTCCGCGCCGGGTACCAATCTTAGAGGTGTGCCATGCCACAGCAAAGAAAAATTCTCTAGATAATGAGAACGTTTAACGATATAATCAGTTATTTCAAAGCTTTGCCAAAGAGAGCATACCCCTTGCATATAAGTGGCATTAAATTAACAAAGATTGCTCAAAGGAAAAGAAGGTGTCATCCATCATCCCCCCTTTTAGATCCAGTCCCAAAAGGAGAAAAAGTCACCAAATCTTGAAACTTGTCATTTTGCATATAAACAACGGACTACATGAACAAAATTTCTCATATCCTTCTTCGTTTCCTCCTCCAGGACGGTACCCCTCGTGGTGACAAAGGAAGGATCCACCTGGGTGGAAAATTCCCTAGGTAGGCCACTGTAAAAAGCCTTCAACAAATTTGCGGCATAACTAGTGTTTTGGCTGGTAGCTTACATTTTCTTTTTTGTGAAAACTTATTTATTTAAACCTTCCTCTTAAACATTTACATGGAAATGCCACACAAGCCACCGTTTACAAGGCCGAAGTTACTAGCAATAATGTAACACACACATACATAGGCATGTCGGCGGCCCCTTCGAGGAGAGGTATAACAACCTCAAGATATCGTTTAACCTAGAAAGTCACCGAAAAAGAAACTTAAGAGCTCTCGAAACATGTTTGGTCTCTCAAGCGGAATGGCCGCAATTTCCCCATACTTTGGTGCATACTGGCACGGTTAAACACTCACAGGAACTCTTCTGGATCTTGCAACCTTTGTCAAGCCGAAAAGCTTGCAATGGTCTCCCAACTGCCCAACCTCCTGAACAAGAGATCAGGACTCCTCACAATGCAGACATCATCACACCCCACTTAAGAAAATCAATCAGGCGGTCAAAGGTGAAAAACGGACACAGCGACAAGGGTTAAAAACGGACACGGTAGACTCGAAAATCATGATCTGGGCTCTATTTCATAAAAATTGGGAATATTCCTTAAATTAATGTTCCTAAACTGTTCAGGAACGATTCGTCTGAAACCATTCCTTTCTTCAAATATTTAGGGATAAATCAAAAGTGACATTGCTTTTATCTGTGAATTTCCTTTCAGATCAATTAAGAACATTTCTAAATCTACCAAGGATCACCCCTAAGCCTAGGAACAACTTCAGCACGGAGACAGGAATGAATTCTTCCTAAGTCCAAGATAGGAATATTCCTAACTTTTATGAAACAGAGCTCTGGACTAGAGTAAAACTCTGAGTAGAGGTTATTTGCTTTTACGTCACAAATATTTAATTTATACTACCTGTTTCGTTCGCAAAATTGTCCTGTCATTTGGACGCTTTATTTGTGTGTGTAGGTGAGTGTGTATCAAAGTTATAAGCAAAGATTCCAAACTTCTATAGAGCTTATGCACCTACGTCACGTTTCTCTATTTTTCCATCCAGGCGTACATTGTGCAACAATTGTTACTAAGGTGTTATCGTAAGCGCGTATCTTTAACACACCTACTACGTATGGCAGTTCCATCCAGTAAGCCAAATTGAAACGCACTGACGTCAGGTGCATAAACTCTATACCCACACTGTTACGCTCCGTGACTCATGGAGACGCAAAAATCGGGGCGGAAGTGCCAATTTGACATGCGCGCCGTTCTAATCGGCGATCTGCATACAGAAATAAGAACGCGTTACAGAAAATTCCATTTTAAAAGAGGTTAGAGTGCGTGCACTTTTACAACGCGTTCCATACGCGCAAAATACATTTCTCTGTGTATTATTCGGAATACTTGACGCACACTTCTGCGCGCTCGGGAAACAAACGCGGTAGTTGCTTTCCCTTTGTGAGCGCGTAAGAAATTAAACGTGCATATAAAAGTGCGTTACTTAAAGATGCCATGGAAACTGACTAATGAATATAGACCTTATGCATATGATGTCACAGAGCAGAAAGTGCTCCCTCGTTTGGAGGAAAAGCGCATATCATTGCAAGTTACATCAACAAATGCAGACAGCTGATTTGTGCACCGGGCGATACGCGCGTAAGTCAACTACACGCGCGTGCGAAATCTACGCCGTGAGTACACGTGTGCTTCATTGTTTTCCTCCAAAATGACTGCAGTGTGACGTCAATGCATGAGGTCTATAACTAAAAACTGTGATGACGCGAACCAAAACAAATTATGCAAGGCAGTTTACCGCTATGTTTTAGATCTGCAACAAGCGAGTTAAAGCCCCAATCCCAAAGTTTTGAAGCCCGTCCCAAAAATTTAGTGCGGCAAAATGAACCTTCGCGGAACTGATAAGCAACCGGCCTTAAGGTTCAAATCGTTGAATAGGCTAAAGCCGCGGTCACACTACAACGAATTCGGATCGGATTCCGATCCGATTTTTGTGAGTTTTTATTAAAATCTTCTCCATCTCTGGTCAGAAAGAGCCCAGAATTTGCCAACCAGTGTAAATATATGATTTGCATCAGAGGTCTATGAAAATAAAATGTTAACTGATTTTTTCGTGACGTCACACCGACAAACAGCTTTTATCGGACACGCGTAGTCCGATAAAAGCTGTCTGTCGATGTGACGTCACGAAATAATTCGTATAAATTTAATTTTCGTAGTCCTGCGATAAAAATCATTTAATTACACAGGTTGGCAAATTTGGGGCTCTTTCCGACCCGAAAGGGAGAAGATTTTAATAAAACCTCACAAAAATCGGATCGGAATCCGATCCGAATTCGTTGTAGTGTGACCGCGGCTTAATACCTCAGGAGGCGTGCCGCGTGCCTTTTTATCATATCGCGAAAATGAAAATGAATGGATTCTTATTTGTACACAGAAGTTGTAAATATTACGCATTCTTTTCTACTTTGTGAGAGAGTAGGCTAAATTTAGGAAGCATTTTCAAGGCCTCAAAATGGAGCCCCCAAATTTGCCGTGAACTTGACTTGGTTAAAGGAGAAAAATGCAGACACTGGGTAAAATCAGTCAAGAAGTTGAGATATTGTGCTTTCCATTAGTACCAAATTTGCGATTGGAAATTATGTTATGATGGTGAAGTGTGCTTCGCAAATTGACTTGCTGTTTGATTGTCTCAGTGTGTACTTCCCTATATATGTATGGGACGATGCTACAGAGGTGCTTATTGCAATGCACGTTGTGAGTATATATTGAACTGTCATGTTACGAAGATTTTATTTGACACTAAGCGAGGCCTGACTAGCTTGGCAAAGTCTTATTAATGGGATCATTTACAAAAAGAAAAAAAAATCAATCAGTGGCATGACTTGAGAGCATAAGCACTCTCACATATTCCCTCTTAGTTTTGCCCGTAAATTTACAACTTTCAGGATGTCTCAGTAAAGGCTTACTACATGAAAGCCTAATTTTTCTTTATAGCATTACCATGGTAGGGTATGCATGGTTTACACAACAGATGGTATGCTGTGTTGGGTGTGTGGGCTATGGTACTGGATATATTTTCAGACTCCCTGGCTGTAATGTGTTTGTGTGATTTTCTGTGTTTAAGAAAAACAACTCGGCCCTAAACTTAGGGCTTACCCAAGTCTCCTCGTAATCAATGAGGATTGGTGGGGTATACTGCCTTTAAATTTGCAGCATATGTCATGCATTCTCGTAACGTATTTGCAGTCACTTTAGAAATGTATGACTTTTCATTTTGAAGTGTTCCCAGGCTTAAATTGTAATGTTATGCCTAAATATCATTTTTAACGAAAATGAGCTAGTGTAATCAGTGATGATAGTACTCTTAGAAATTTCTGGAACACTTTCCTTACTTGAAGAGAACATTAAAGTATGGACCTGGGGTGATGCATATACCTTTTGATTATGGCCCCAATGAAAAAAGTAGTGGGCTAAAGGTATGTTCAGCCCCCAATTTTTGACAAGTGTTCCAGGAAGTGGGGACCGTGGGGAGAATTTCGAAGTGGGTGCTGAACATAGTTTTGATCTGTCCAATGCACAATATAGTAATAATTTCAGGGGGAAAAAGGGCCCCACCATGAAAGGATACTTGGGGCGCTAAAGCCCCTTAATCATCCCCCAACCCCGTCGCCGCGGTCTCTGAAAAGTCGAAGCACTGGTTGAAGCAGCACGGTATAGTATTGCGTAATCTCGCCCACAGTGCATTGCATAGATTTTACCGATCGTTTTTCGCGAGGTTGAACAGTGTATAGGCTACAAGTCTATACGTTTTGGATTTGAGATAGGCTAAATAATGTGCACGACATTCCTCATCCGCCACTGACGGGAAACGGGAACACAGATCACATTGGTCCTGGCTATTTTCGTAACTCTTACGGATTCTGGACGCGTAGCTTATGTGATGGGTGTCAGGCCCCATAGAGGTATGTAGGATATTTTATGATCTTGGACAGGAGTGCCCAACCAGTGGATCGCGGTCTACTGGTAAATCGCGGACTGATCGCAAATCGACCGCTAGGGGTTTAGGAAAAAAAAAATGAAAAAAATAAAGTTTTTTTTTAAGTTTAACTATACGGCAGTGTATGTTTTGTGATCTTGGGAGTTTGGCTACTTGAAAAGTAGATCTTGGACCAAAAAAGGTTGGGCACCCATGATCTAGGATATGTAGGCCTATGGCTGTGGGATGGACATGTATGGACAAATGTAACAGATATTTAGAAGGTAGATGGGATAATAGGTTGGTGGTAGCCTGGGGGAGCAACCACGGGGGGGGGGCTAGGGTTGGGGACAAATGGTATGATCTAGGGATATACCCGTATAACTGAGTAATAGACATGAATGGATGGGGTAATGGATATATGTAACAGAGATATAGAAGGTGAATACGGGAGCATTGCAGGCATAATAAATGAAAGAGAATGCATAATTCATTATGATTCTTGTATCATCTCAGCTCATCTAATATGCATTACCATTTTTCATAGATTGATTATTTTTTCATTAATTGAGAAAATCAGACATGAGATTCATATTTCAAGGCTGGGTACATGCAAGTTAGAACACTCGGGAAGTGCCGTTTTCGGTTATCTGGAGGATTTGTAAAGCCAAAATATTTCTTTCCGTTCCGCGCCAACTGATGGTGGCTCTCCGCTTAGGTAGTCTTGCTAGTAACCCCCCCCCCCCCCATGTTTTTTTTCCGTTGCGCCGCGCCTGTGTGCCGTCTCTGAAGTACGAGGATTGTTGTTTTCAATTAGATGGGCATGACTGAAGAAATTATTTTGGTTCCCTACCTTGAGGACATCTCATCAGTCTCAACAAAAGTATATATAATTAATTTAATGGTTTTGAGACTACTCAGCGCCACAGTCTGATCAGAGACTCGAGTTGCCACAGAACTCTCTGGTCTGATTAAGCAGTGAAAACGCTGACACTTTCAGGATCAAATTTGACAAGTCTTTATCATACATTATAATGCTGCTAGGCCAACAGTCTGGCTGCATGACATCATGTGTACTAGGATTAGGAAGAGGCAGCTCAATGTTTACCTTGTTTTGGTCACATTTTATGTATTTGTCAAATTACAACTTAACACCTCAGTAGGATCACAAATGTTGAAGAGACATTGACAAGGCACTGGAACTTTTTCTTATACCAATTTTAAAGCAGCTACATTACGTTCCGACAATACGACCAAATAACACATTCTGTACCCGAAATTTTGTTTTCATATTCAAAAATCGATTTCGACACTTCTTTTTAAGTTATGACGTCACTACATATCATGCATAACATGTACAAGAAAGAAAGCACTTTTCGTCCAGTTGCGGATCGGCTGCCAACTCACGCGCGTCCTTCGAGTCATGTACGCGCAACTGAGTTTGTTTCATGAATCTCTTTTTTCTGATCAGTTGATATTTTGCGCGTGATGGTGGGTATTAACCCAAAATGTTGCGAAATTTTCTCCTAAATTTTAAGCACTCTTCTTACCTTTTATTGACCTACACATGTCACGAGTGCTACCCAGTAATCGATCTAATATATATATATATATATATATATATATATATATATATATATATATATATATATATATATATATATATATATATACATATATATATACATATATATATAGCAGAATAAATGAGCGAAAAGTTTGATGTCCTTTCTCAATCAACTGTATTTATGATCTTTTATTCACAAAATTTTCGGTGCTCCCAGCACCTTCTTCAGTGTTAGTCCTTAGCAACCTTTCACCTCCCTTGCGCGCGCTTTTTCACTCACAGGAACGCGGTGTGGGCGTATAAATTCAACCCATTGTAAAGAAAACCTCTCCGCGCGTTTGACGGTTTTTGCTATTGCTTTGTTTTGACTTTGATACATTTGTTGTTACGCTGATGAAGGACACAGGAGTGTCCGAAATATTCGTTTTTAATATAAACTATTGTGCTCTGAATCTCGTCGTCTTATCATTTTTTGTTTTCTTTATATTTGAAATGGATCATACGTGTAACTCACTATTATTTATATATATATATATATATATATATATATATATATATATATATATATATATGTATATATATATGCATATGTATATATATATATACGGCTTTTAGGCCAGATTATCTTCAAAGAGTGCTCTACTTATGTAAAGGAGCGATATACAATGATAACACGAACGTTAGATAGATTATGTTTTCGCCATTTTAATTCCGACAAACTTGTTTTGAAAAGGTGTTTTCACGGCCTCCTCTCATCAGGGAATTATGCTACTCTGTAACGGTTTGAGAACATCTCATGTGCGTAATTGTTTGCGCGCATTTTATGACTGCGTGCGGTTGTCTAGGGTATGCCGGTAAAGTTTGTGAGTTTGAATTTGGACGCATGTCGGCACGTGCTGACAAGCTCAGATCTTTGATTCAGAGACGCCATCTCTGGATAGCAAATAATATAAAATTTCTCCATCATACACAGATTGCACCGTTTGCTAACATTAGAGTATGATGGGGCATGGGCCAAGATTTTCCAATGAATTTTGAAATCCGTGTTACTGTTCTTCAGAGTCCAAACATATTTTGACAGCTCTGTTTGGTTCCTGTACTTTTCCTTAGTGAATGATTGCTGGTGGTTCGCGAGTCTCAGTTTGAAGGTGTTTTCAGTCAGCCCTACATATGTCTCCTCTCTGTAATTGCTTTTCACAGTGGCTTGATACACAACGTTTGCTGTTCTGCACTTTCCGTCCAACGGGCAATCGTTTTCATTCCTGCAGTTGCACGGGTTGGTTTCAGGTGCGGGCATTTGGGCCTTCATGATTTTCTTATTGTGGGCATCCACGATAGATTTTATATTTGGCATGCAGCTGTAGGACAGTTTAAGTGTATTCTTATTGAAAATCTTCTGTAGTGTGTGTCCTTTAGGGAAACTTTCGGTTACGATTTTCAAGAACTGTCGTCCGACGTCCCTCAGATCAAACGGCGGGTTAAATCGCAAACACAAACACTGAGGGTAAAGAACAACGTGGATGAGTTTATAGTTAGAAAAATCCTTATTGTTTTAAGTATAGGTCAAAGGTTATCTAACGTCATCGGAGGTAAAAATACAACACCCATGAAAACTGTTTGTAAACGTGATATCTCAAAAAAGGAATGATGGACATTTTTCATACTTGGCATATAAAGTTTCCATATTAAGAGGAAGGAGACTATTGTGTTGGCGGTCGGAGGTCATCTGCGGTCACAGAGGTCAAAAACCGAAAACTTAATACACGAAATTTTTACACGGGATGATGGATGCTCTTTACACTTTTTATGTAGATTTGTCATATTTAGAGAAAGAGAAACCTATGGGTTTTGATGGAGGTGAAAGGTCAACTGAAATCACCAGAGGTGAAACTACGAAAACCTCGTGGGCTGTACCTTTAAATTACCTCGTTTCGTGACCACCTAAAAGAGAGGGCTGATTTTTGTACCATTCCATAGATAAAATTATAAAATTATAGGGAACAACTTCTTTTCACAAGCGTAACTCTGGTACATTAATTAATTCTTACTTTAATTACCTAATTATGAACTCATGTGACTGGTGCTGTGAGTATGATTAGAAATACCTTCTAATCAATGTGTTTGTTAATGGTGTATTGCGAAAGTGCTCCTTTTCTCATTTTGACGAACCGGATTTGAATCCTCTCCAAAACACTTATTTCTTCATGCAGTTTTCTTACTCAGTTTTTGTCTTCTGTTACCTAATATACTTAGGATATAATTTTTCATATTGATAGGAAGTTGCTATTGTATTTGGTAGATGTCAGAGGTCATTTTAAGGTCACAGATGTCAAAAACCTAAAACCTTGTAAACACGATGTTTCAAGTTACGAATGGTGTACATGCCCGCACAGCCCGGCACTACCCAACACCACCTGGCACCGCTCCGCACCGCCACACACAGTCCCCCCAATACAGAATGAAAAAAAAAAAAAAAAACGGCATTGACAGGGACTACTTCTTTTCGGCAAGAAATCATAGAACGGACGTTCTGCTTAAGAATTTGCATGTTTCTTTGGCATTGGCCATGTAGGTTTACGTAAATATAGGCTATTGGAAACTGAGTCGATGTTCACTAGCTATGAAAGGAAATTGAAGGGTGAGTGCACTGCTCACAACCGGGATGAACAGATGAAAGAGAGGACGTTTACTGCACTATGATGTGGATGTAACTGTCATCTTTAGTGTCACAGAAATTGCCGTCCAATATGGTCATGTGACCAAACCTGATGACATCAGTGCACGACCTTTGTTGGTTGTAACTGATTGTGAAGAAAACGTAAATAAAGAGATATTGAGCAAAGGATTATGACATTTCCCCCTCAGTGTCCCATACCTAAAGAAACGTGTTTAGTGGAAGGCACAGGGGAGGATGCAGAATTTTAGTAAAGGGGAATGCGAAATGCGAAGGCACGAGTGAGCCTCGAGGCGGCGATGGGGGGGGGGGGGCACCCCTAACCGATATCAGGACTTTTGAACATTTCACATGTAATTGTGCCAAATTGTGACTCTTCCAACGTAAATTACAGGCACTTAAAAGGCTTTAATTATGTCTCATTCAGAAACAGAATTGCCACTATTTCAGTATACCTCAGTTGCGCCATCAGAATTTGATAATTGGAGGCACCACAGAAGATGATATTGTACTGGAGGGGACCATTTGAGAAAGTTTTGCTCATCGAAGGTGGCTGAGTTGCAAAACGGTGCTATCTTTGGCAAAGTTTCAAACCGATCATATGCTGAAAACTTCACATACTTAAGTAAATTGTTCTTTTTATTTTTGTTGGGTGTAAGGAAAGAGTGAGATATCAGAGTGGAGGCGGTCAACTCCTCCCTTGAGCAGTTTTTGTGTATGTAAGGTGGGTTAGATGCTTAACGGTGCTATCTTTGGCAAACATTTGAACTGATTAAATGTTGATAATGAGCGAATAATTTATGAAAATTTTGATAGTTTGTGATAGGAAATGAACGTAACAGCCTAGTAGAACTTTTTCACTGCCAAAAAAGGGAAAGAAAGGGGCCGGACTCCTTTGCATCCGCCACTGACACCAGAGATAAAGCTCTGAAAAGGGGTGCAAAACACCTCAAGAAGGTGAGGTCTCATACCTTGATCGTCTTTTCTTAATTTGCTTTACGCTATTGACCTTTCAAGTAACATTTCACAACATACTAGTTTTGATGATGACAGTTTGTTTCATCAGGGAGTTTCCACTAGAATCTCTGGCTGCCTGGTTCAACGATAAAACATATATATATATATATATATATATATATATATATATATATATATATATATATATATATATATATATATATATATATATTCGTAAACACATACGTATTTTCCCCTTACTCAGTCTATCTTCCCCTTTCAGCCATCCCTCCTCTCCGATGGAAAAGTCTGGTTACACAGCTCTCTCATGCTACAAAGTTATTTCAGTTAGGCTGTAGCCTATGCCGCAGTACCTTAAAACTTTTTCGGTATGTTTTCAGTAAAATAAATAAAATGTTCAGCCCTCGGGCTTGTCAAGGTAATATATCATTTGGACGAAATTGCAGACAATGAAATTTTTCCTTTAAAAGTAGAAAGTACTAAAATAGTGTTGTAAACTAAGTCCAAATTTATCACTGTATTCGCCTTTAGCCAACTGTACTCATTTATCCTGCGTGTACCGGCTAACTTACAAACCTCATCTGCTTTACGTGGATTAAATATGTGAGTTGACATGCAGAATTATCCTCGTTTAATTCACAGGCAGAACAGTTGATCTGTTCATAGAGGTACTCATGTTTTGAACTTGAAATGTGTGAAAGAGTGGCTATATCGTTTCTTATCATTCCTCAAATATCCGCAATAGTCGTAAAAGGCTATCGATTACACTGGAGATGATAAGGGGTTGCAAAATCACAGTTCGCTGTAATCTGCCAAACCAAATATTTTATTAACCGAAGTCCAAAAAGTCTTTTGTTTAGCTAACTTAGTTACCACTACGAAATTATCTACCGACGTAGCTTACGCATACATGTACGAGGTATTGTTGACGTGCAAAGTCAGGCAAAGTTGGATGGGAGTTATGGAGAACTGCATTCAGGGTACAGTGTTTCAGAAGGGCTTTTTATCAAACGTTTTGAAAAAATCTCCCCTAATAGTTTAGAAGGGAATATCTGGGACAACGGGGATGTTTTATGGTTTTCTTGAACATTGTTGAGAGGGGAAAAGGGAGATTTTTTAATCATTTAGCTTTTCTTTTCTTTCTTTTTTTTTTTTTTTTTTTTGTTGCCCTTCTTAAGATCTTTCTGGGGGAGGGGATGTTAGCTGTTACGGCGGAGGGGATCGATCGTTAACCCCGTTTAAATTTTGTATCCTGGGAACGTGCAACCTTTGAGTGAATCAGGCAGCTTTTTGTCTGTCCAGGCTGTTTCTGTATATCAGTTTGATTATCGATATGCCGATGCATCGTCTAGCAAAGCTGAATGTCAACCTTTCAGTCCGATATCTGATGTGCCGATCTATCGTCGGAGAAGATGCATGAGTTTCAAACAAACTGTCCCGATTGGGTGGTAACCTGAAGGTCTTTCTTTTAAAGCGTTATGTGAAAGAAACAGTAATTTTACTTAAAATTAGCCTGCGTTTAATTTCAGTTTATTGGATCATATGCATACAAAACGTGGGCTAATGGGGGAATAAAATTAGCTATTTTCGGGCAAATTAATGTTATTGTTCCAGCAAACTTGTTTAAAGTTTCAGACAAAAGTGCTAAACGTCCTCCAAATTGAAATTGGAGCCAGTAAGCCTATAATTTAGGGTCAGAAACCATGTGAGCTCTTTAAGGACATGAAAAGACGCCCAGAATATCGTTTAACTCGGTTCATTGCTACTGAAAGAAAAGTGTTATGTCCTCAGATGTTTTAAAAAAGTTTTAATTGATTTCGTCTCTTCTGATTAGAAATAGCTTCAAAACCAACCAAAGATCGAAAACTTAGTCGGTCGGACTGCCTTACCACCATATAAAAATACATTGAAGCATTCCTGTTCCAATTTGGACAGAAAATAAAGGGGATCATATGTTATATTGACATGCAAACTATTATATTAGCCCTTCTTCTTTGGAGGACGGCTGGTCAAATATCAAGTCACTCGTTTCACAGAGCCTGGTGTCACCTACGATTCATGGCTCTCCTTTCACAGAAATTAGGTTAAGCGTAGAGATTTGCATCATCGTGTCTTACCTTCACATACAAATTTGACGGAAATGTATGTAACACTGGGTGTCACAGTGGTTCTTAAGTGGTGCCTTTGTCACATCAAGGTGTCAACACAAATGACTGAATATAGGCGCGAAAATGAATCAACCTGGAAAGCCTGTCTTTGACATTGATTGACATGTCTGGCTTGATGTGCTCAATAAACATATACTAGAATGCAAAACATTTGAAATTGCGCTGGAGAGGTTGTGCTTTTAAAGCGATGATTGCGTTGTGGTACAGAAAATTTTCGTAACTTGATGATTTACACTAGAATGATATCCAATTCAAAAGAAGTCTAGGTAGCTGGTAGCTTTATTTTTAAGAAATGAGGTTCTCAGAGAAAACTTTAACCGCTATGTGACTCATTTATAATTTTTGCTTTCCAAGGATGCAATATTCGGGAAGCTCGGATGAAAGGAACGGCAAGTACCGCAACTCGGGGGTCTCGAATCTTATCCTGGGGGAGAGAATACTGATTACAATTGACTGTGATATAAAACCAGGGAGTTGCAACTCCCTGATAAAACAAAACTGCCCGTCGAGGTCTGTTCCATAACAGGTTCTTCACATTAAGGCTAGCAGCCTTATGCAAATCCTGCCAGTTTATTTGGCAGAGTGCAGACAACCGTAAAATATTCGTGTTATCAAAGAGAAAATCACCAATATTCTTAGAACTGAATTACCCTTCTAAAACGGGAAACTATGCTTTATTTGGCCAATCATAAGTAACCCCTCAACTTTTTATGCTGCCAGATGGGGTCATAACTCACGGATAATCTCTATTCCGGGGAGTAATGAAAATCAGAAGATAAACACCGTATGAAAACCAAAATGATACGTACGAAAATGACACAAATAATCTTTGGAATTCACTACCACACTATCGGGAAGAATAAAAACTCTCTTGTATGCTCATCTTTCCTATCACTGGACAAGTCCCCTGTTTATCGAGCTGTACGATAGCATCGAAGAAAGGTCCGTGACCCTCAAGTGCCCCGTTGAAAATCCTGGCTCTGTCACTGTTCTTGACTCAAAGATTAGACATTATGGTCATCACTTTCAAGGTTGACAGACTTCAGTGCGTCATTCATGTTTTGTCTTGCTTGGTAGCTTTGGTAGGATACGTTAATTGTTTATAAACAATGCAGAGACGGCACATGATAAGCAGTAGTTACCTGGTGCTTCGTTAGCAGAAGCAAGTAGCCTACTGCATATACCCAAAAAGATTGTACAATCTGTACCTTATTCCTTTCTTACCATCATAGCCGGATTTACCCAGTGATCGAGGCAACCTGCAGGTTACGCCCCCCCCCCCATTTTGACTTTTAGGGGCTCCGAACATTTCCATAAACGAGTCACCTTTATAGCTTAGCTTTCACATCTGCTTCTTGTTAAAACAGAAGTCCTTACCTTTCTTACTCCCAAAATATAGACTCTGCAGCACTAGTCTTGATTTTCTTATTTGTAATGTTACGTGGAAGGAGATTTCGTGAATTTTTATTTACTGATAGTATGAACCAAGGAAGCTGCTATATGAGACATGTCATGTGGGTTATGACGCATGCTAAACTTGTCGTAGGGTGTAACATTGAAGTAATACTGCCACATGGTTATACATACATGTACTAGAAGTTTCGTACCTATTGATTCCTTGCCGAAGGCTCAAGGAATCTATGCGATGGTGATGTCGTGTGTATGTATGTGTATGTGACGCTTTGCTTGTAAACACGATATCTCAAGAAGGGGAATTTGGATCTCATACTTGGCTTGTAGATTGCCCATACTGAGTATATGATCCCTATTGTTTTTGTGGAGATCTAATGTCCTTTGGGTCACGAGAGGTCAAAAGGTCAAAATCTAGTAAACACGATATCTTAAGTAGGGTAACTATGAGAAATGTTACACTTACCATGTGGATTACCCATAGTAAGTACGGTACATGATTCCTATTGTTTTTGGTGGAGGTTAAAGGTCATCTTGGGTCACCAGAGGCCAAAGCTCAAAACCGTATAAACACGATGTCTCAAGTAGGATAACCGTGAGGGATCTCACACTTGACATGTTGATTGTTTGTGTAAAGCAGGTACTTCCTTTCGTTTTTGTGGAGGTCAAAGGTCATTTGAGGTCACAAGAAGTCAAAAGGTCAAAACCTTGTAAACACAATATTTCCAGAAGGATAACTGTAAGTAATCACATTCTTAGCGTGTGGATTGCTAATACTGAGTAGATGATACCTATCATTTTTTGTGGAGGTCAAAGGTCATTTGGGGTTTCAAATGGTTAAAACCTAGTGCACATTTGCCTTCATATGTACTCCTCTTTTGACGTAAATACTCTAACACCTGAGAGCAATGACAGAGATCATCCAATTTCGCTATATTCATGAGCCCAATTTGATTTTACCTCTCGACCGTTGATTGGTTTCGACATATGAATATTCATATTGCACGACGAAGCTTCAGCTGTAACGTTCACTTTTACACAGCATGTCAATGAGACTTCAGCTTAAAAGCGGGAAAAATCACACACTAAACCCCATTGACGTTAGTCGTCTGAAACAGCATGGTAATCAAACTTGTTTTAATCGATTTTTCGTTGAATATTTATAACTATGTTTATGAAAGCGCAGCTTCTCATAATTACGTTAATGGAAGCGCAGCTTCTCATAAACATATTGTGATAACACAGGATCAGGTCAAGTGACAGTTTCTTTGTGACACGTTATCTGAAGAAGCAGTTCATGAGCAGAACTGTCGCAATTACTGTATATTTCTTACCACGTGTACATAATTGTAAAGCAGTCACTAAGAAAATGATGGTCTTTCATTGCAAAATAAGACTATAAAGATTTTTCAATGTCCAAACGTCTGAATGACTTAGGCCAATAAGTGTGTACAAATTCACGTATCTTAAAATGATTTCCACTAAGTGTAACTGATACAAAGTTTAAAAATTGCAATAATATAATGAAAAACTTAATTTTCAAAGCTAGCTTTGTGTATTATACTTTTCGTAAGTAAAAAGATCATTTGCTGGTCTGCATAGAAAGATGTGACATTTACTCTTTCCTCACTTTTGTTGGATATGTTATCATGACATCAGACACTATTAGTCCTAACCCTTTGACATCCTTGAGTATGTGCAGAAGATCTAGAACACGGAAGCCAGCGTCATTGTGACCAACCGCGAAGCACGACGAAACATACAACCAATTTGTGCATAGTAATATGGTACCCCTAGTACAGCCATAGTTGCACAGTGCATGCAGGAAATATTTCTTATATTCTGCTCGGGACGGTCCGGCCGAGTCATTTTTTTCCCCACGAGGTTATGGGCAAATTTGATTTTCAAAATTTTTTATATTTGTTTCAAAATCATGGATAGGGTTTAATTTAGGGTTAGGGTTACGAGTATTGAAGTTACTTGGCCTGTTCTTTCATAATATGGTGTCAGAATTACCATAAATGGGTCGAACTTAAAGCTGTCATTTTGGAACTAGGGGTGTGGCCTATTTCAAGAAGCTGATTGGTCCATTGGTATGATTTGCCCATAACCTCGTGAGAATAAAAATTGTGCGACCCGGCCAGATTGTTCGAGATTGTTCCCACCCTAGGCCTATATCGTACTATCGTATTACAGCCGTGTTTATCGAAAACAGTAGGCCATCTTTAGAGCCATTTTTTATGTCAGTGACTCCCACTTTGGCTGACACAGAAGTAAACGAAGTAACGATGAAGGCCTAAGAATATTAGCGTGAGGCCTGGCCTCTTCGGTGAAATGGGTGATACATATGTAGTCTACACTTAGTTGTGTTGTTGGCCCATACACTCGTATACGTACAAGGGCTGCTAGTAGCCTACGAGAAACCTTTTTTTTTACAACTTCTGCCACAGTTTGGTTCTGTATTATCGGGGGACAGCTCTCTGTTCCGACGTTTCTTTGTTCCGTCGTCTTCATATTCCGAAAGTGTACATGAAGGTCAGCGTTAGGACAAGGGTTAGGTTAGGGTGAAAGTGTTACGGGTGCGGGTTTCGGAACACAGAGAGGTCGGAACAGAGAGGTGTAACCTATTATCGTATTGCGTAGGCCAATAACGTGGCCTAGTGACAATGTACAGTGCAGCCTGTCCAGCATTTGGATATACTCCCATTATTGCAAGCAACGAGCATGTATGTACCACTGTGTGGGTTGAGCTTAATATCGGCAATTTTATTCAAGGGCATTTAACATAACAGGTAAAAGGGCAAGGGGGGGGGGAGGCTAAGGCCCCATAAGATGCCCTGAAGTCCATACAGCCTTAACTGAAAACAAGCAACGTACCAACACCAAACGTACAATCACATTCTACCTCAGTTATGGAAGAAATTGTCAATGTTAACCTTAAAGCAGTGCACAGATGTGGGGGTAACTACAAACTTAGACAGACTTTCCACTCGTTGACAATTCTATGAGAGAAGCTGAACTTCCTAATGTCAAGCCTTGCAAAACACTTTACTGGCTTCTTACAATGGCCTCGAACCCGAGAATTGCTTTGAACCTTTAAATAACTACAAGATGACAAAGGATTCCTTTAAGAGAGAAATTTGTACACCTGAAGCGTGTCCCCCCTAATCCTTCTCAACTCCAGGGTAGCATTCGCCGCCACTGCTTGAACTGATATGCTGTGATCAGTTTACTCGTGCAGCCTAGCTCAACGTATTTTTACCAACCATTCCACATGCTTCAATTTCAATAAAGGCGGAAAAGGCCTATATGTCATCTTGAAAATAGCCAGTATAAGTAAGAATCGCTTTATAAACAGTAGTTACGGTTTTTCTAGTTTGTATTTGTTGTGATCGTACATATGAATAGTTAATAGCGAACAGTTTTTACGCAGTTTCTTGCGAATGTTCGCGGACGTTGGTATAACGAGTGCAGCCAATATAGCAGGAGTAATACACGTCCACCAAGCAGGCAAAGTAACCATGATATTTCAAGGAGATAACTGTGAGGGATTTCATATTTAGCCTGCGGATTCAGATTTAACATGTATATAGATGGCCATATAGGGTAGGTGATCCCTATTGATTTCATGGAGGAGAAAGGTCATTTTGGGTAGCAAGGTCTCAAAAGGTTTTGACTTTATTAACGTGAAATATCCAGTAGGATAACTGTGAGTGATCTCATGCTTGTTGTGTGGATGATTCATGCTTGTTACAATATATCCACGTGGCAAGGAATACTAAACCTTTTGGCTTTTTGGTGCATATTCGCTGTATAATTGACATTGCTTTCAGTTAACAGGATCTAATCGGGTTATTTTGAAGACCGTATTAACAAAATTCTCAAAAGGCGATCATTATCTGCACTTAAGTATGCGTGTTCATTTCCGACAATGAAGGAGATGTTTTAGCCCGAAATGTTCTAAGCGCTACCCGCTATCCTACACTTGCCCTTCGGTTAGATGAGTGATGCTTAGTCAGGTCACAGAAGCCTTGGGGTCAACTGAGAATAAAGAATGGGGATGGGTGTGATTGTGTAGGTCTAAGGAGTTCTGGATTCTAATCGATGAATTGCCTAGTCTTTTTTATTTTGTTCATATTGACTTGCACATGATGGTTGGGTCAATGGCTAGTCACTTGAAACTTTAAAGTAATTAACAGTGCCTTGAACGGATGAAAAGCATTTTGGAGTGCCTTAAGTTCCATCAGCAAGAAACTCACATCTGACAGTCTTTTATTTCAAAATTTTCTTAAGGGAGGACCCACACTTTCCGTCTTTGCCATTTTGAACAGGATGGGAGTCATACTCATGGATGAGGTATACTCATGGCCGTATGCAGGGAGGCAGGATCACGGTGCCTCCCCACCCCCACCCCCAATGTTCAAAGCAAATTTTTATTATAACGACCTGTGTAAATTTCCGAGATTCTTAAAATAAAGAATTTTTAGATGTAATCTGTAAGGCATGGAAAGTTCCATTTCTGGTAATATGGGATAGACACGCAGCATATAGGGGGGGGGGGAGTTGAGCAACCGTCCCTCCTTGAGGGTACTTTTCTTATTTGTCTCTTCCTATTTCGCTATAAACTCCTAAAAAATGCCATTTTCGGCGCACTTCGCGCTCATCTATTCTGAGTACTACTTCTCCCATTTTCACTTTCTGTAGGATAAGGCCTAAGCCTCGTAAAACCTCAGAATAATAATCCAACCATCCCTCCTTCCTCAAGCTCTCTGCACCACCAATCCCGGCCAACTGCTAGTCAGACTACATTCGCGTCAAGCACGGTGTTTTATCTGAGAAATGTTCTGGGAAGACCTGCAGCACTCTTTCGGAGACTTCTGGCCTTTAATATTCACTCTCACAAAGTGAGCCATTAAAAGCATTTGAACCTTTTTGTTCAAAATCGTGGATCTGCACCCAACAGTTACATGAACATTAAGTGAATTGAATTTTCGCATTCATTCTAGTATGGGAAAGAAAAGGATTGAGAAAAAGACATGTTAAGTTTTCGTAAATTAATTTTGGGAAGAATGGGATAAAGTTTTCAACCAAAAGAAAAAGTTGAGAAGCGCTGTAGTAAAGCAGTCGGTGCATTAGGTATCTACTTGCAAATAGACATCAATGGTGCAAACTTTGACTTCGGCGGATCCAAGATTTTAAGCTCGAAGGTGGGGGGTGGGGGGGGGGCGCTAACTTCATAAGGGCAAATTCCACACCTACGAGCGCCATTGGTACGAAGCCTCTAAAAAGGGGGTAGAGTGTCTACGAAAAATATGCTTGAAATTTATGCACTTGAACGGTATTTCTGGCATCTGGCAATTAAACTATGCACTACATGTTGTAAAGAAGCTTTGTGACCGACTAAAAAAGGTGGTATCGAAAAGAGGGTCTACAGCCGGGGCCGAAGCCCCCTCCGTATCTGCGTCTCAGTGTAAGTGCAATTTTGGTACATTAAACATACTGGGGAAGTGAATGGACAACATCTAGACGATTCTAACTTGGTGACATTCGAAGACGGGACAATTTTCACCATGGAAATTTTCGCTTGGAAAATCCACTCGCAGTATAATATGGCCATATGCGAAAACACTACTTGTCAACAACCATGTATTTCCCTGCAATGGCAGCTCATTCAAGCTGATTTCTTAACAACAGAAGGGTTGACCTTTGGGTAGTGATTTTTCAGGCGGTAGTCAAGAACCCTGTATTTATGAAAAAAATTATGTGTATCCCTCATAAGTTTTGATGCGATTGCATAAGTTACATCCTGAACGAACAAGTAAAAACTCCCCTAAATGCCATTCTTCTCCAAGTCACCAAACCTCCTAGCTCTGCTACTGAATCATGAATGTATTCTGTTTATTTTTAATAGTTACACACTATATTTTAAACTTTTGTATTTATATGACTACAGGTAATAGCCTGCGCCGAAAGGTGAAATTCTCGGTATCGTTTTTCTTGAGCATGTATACATACATCATATGCTGGGGCTACCATCAGAATACCCAAGAGCACTATTGTATGTGGTTATTGATGTAACGGTTATTGCACTACCTGCAGATTATTCGCCCTCTTGTTGCAATTAACACGAATTGAGACGTTCAAACACACACCTTTCATGGATTTCTATACATTACATTCGATTTCCTATTTAACCTATGAAAATGAATACGATACTGAAAGGGCCCCTTCATGTCATAGGTTACAGTGGCCCTCCAGAGGGTAAATCCGACTATACTTGCCATGACACGTTATTTGCATCCAACGCGTCACTTGTAACTGAAACATGATTCAAGAACAAACTTCCTCATGTTGCATGTTTCTTTTCCTGGTCATATAATGTCACCTGTCGCCTGTACAGAACGGTATGTCGGCTTAAACTTGGTTGGTCCCACAGTGTCCAATCGATATGCCTTGTGTGCGTGCACAAATACTTTCTAAAATAGTCACAAATGGGTCACATATAACGAAAGGATTGTCTATAAAGCATACCTTATAACACCGTTAGGCGGAATAATCGGTCTTGATAGTCGGCAAGCTGAATTTCGAACACCCTTTACCCTCTTTACACCAGAGGAAAGTTAGCTACATCCATGCACAAAGCAATGCAAACCTACCATGACTCAATAGATACTGCTGAGCCTCGCTATGCAAACATAAAATCAGTGATAGAGCTATTGACAGGGCAACGGAAGGGAAGCCCCAGCACAGATGGAAGTACTTCCCAAATCACCTAAAGTAAGGTATTTGAAGAACATTCAAGTTTGCAAATAAAGCGCCGAAAAAGGCTAAAATTGCGTCGGTGATCCATTTGAGTCAGTGGAGGCGTCACCCCTAACTACATGGAGTCTCCATCTATACTACACAAACTGGATTTATTATTGTTTTCTCGTATAGCTGAACTATCATAGTACTACGGTGGAATACCCACACCAGATTTTTTTTTTTCAGTAGAAGCCTACATGCAAAGTTCAAGCACAGTGGGTGTTTGTCGTGAGGGACTCCACAACAAAGCACACAGCTGATAAAGTGTGAAAATAAAGACGTCTTACGTTATTAACCTTCACTTCCTATAACTGGTGGGAAGCAATAAATTTTTCCCCTGCACCAAGGTGATTTTCACTGCCATCTGATAGTCACACCGGACTCCATCACTGGCAGTCAACCAGGAGGCCTATAAACAGGTTCCCTAACAGGAAGGGTCACTTTTCCATTCAAGCGGAATGTGAGCACAGTCCTCGAGAAGGGCTGTTCTAAAAAGTAGGACACATTGAGGACTTCTTTTTATCTGTCTCTGTCTGTCTGTCTGTCTGTCTGTCTGTCTGTCTGTCTGTCTGTCTGTCTGTCTGTCTGTCTGTCTGTCTGTCTGTCTGTCTGTCTGTCTATATATGAAAAAATCTTCCCATTTGACCGTTACGTAACCGGGTCTCCTTCAAAATACAAGTGTAAGCAAAACTTTTCAAAGATGAGATGGACGTCGCTTTATACGTCTGTCACAATTTAATACCAGCTTTCGGCTCTCTGGCCTTCATCAGGTACTGGAAAATCAAACATACATATGAAAATAGAATTAGCATTACATAAACCGAAATATTCAGAGGCATGATAAAAATGTGACTGAGCAATTTGAAAAAAGAGGAACAAATATCTTACATGTGACAGTTGATTTAATCTTCCTAAATGGGTGTCGTAGTCGTTTGTGGGAGGTTCAAGTGTATGTTTAATAGAGTGTGTAGGAATCACGTGATGAGGCTATTTGTCAACTTTGATTCCGTGTTCGAAGTTATTAGTACAGAATGATTTCCTGTGGATGGCAGTGCGTGATTGTTTTGTAACCGATTCTATACCGGTGATCCTAACATCGTCTATTGTACGGTGTGTTGAATTAAGTGTGTTGTGTATGGGAGAGGTTTCGCTTTAGTATTATCATAAAAGTTCAGACCCAGTGTTGCTGAATGTATATATATATATATATATATATATATATATATATATATATATATATATATATATATATATATGTGTATATATATATGTATATATACATATATACACATATATGTGTATATGTGTATATATATGTATATATATATATATATATATATATATATATGTATATATACATATATACACATATATGTGTATATGTGTGTGTGTATAGGTAAAAAAGAAGTAGTTAATAGTGCTAAAAGTTTGTGAAAAATTCCACGACGTTACGGGTTTAAACCCTTCATCAGGTCAATCAAACAGAACCTCCCAGGGTTCCCTGTAACCTCACACTTCATTCCCCCGTCAACATGCTCGATCCGTGACTTCATGGTTTCGGCGGCCATCTCGTGTCGAGGTTCCGATCATGACCGCCTAGCTGCCGAAAACCGTCTAATCATGAAACTTGGAACCCTGTCCCCACATGGTCTGAACGTTAGACTTGAACTGTTATAACTCAGCAATTCCTGCATTGTTTTTACCTGTGGTAACCACTGGACACTGTCTGTTTTCCTAGCCGATTTTACCGTGCCCAATTTTATTGTGTATTTTTTAAATTGTACGTTTGGCCGTGTCAACGATCAGTTGCATTTTTGCCACCATTTTGTTTAAACCCGAAACGTCGTGGAATTTTTCACAAACTTATAGCACTATTTACTACTTTTTTTACCTACCTACTTCATAAGTGCTACGCAGTACTTTGACCTTATGTATGTATGTGTATATATATATATATATATATATATATGTACACACTTTTTGGTTCCTTGTGTTAACAAAGGAACCAATGCAGTCAAGTCGGCGTGTGTATGTGTGTGTGTGTGACGCATTGGTGTGTACGTGTATGATATTGAGTAGATGTGCCCTATTGTTTTTGGTGGAGGTCAAAGGTCATCGGGGATCACCAGAGTGGATAAAGTGAATTTCTTTTAGTAGCTGTAACTCGGTGACCGTTGTTCAAACTGTGACATGATTTTAGGAAAAGATAGATTGGTAGGAGATGGAAATATTGTAACATTAACCGAATTAATCTGAAAGCGTCAAAAGGTCAAGAAGTGATGTTTTATCGATATCTCGCCAACGAAACATTTTAAAGGGATGGCATAATGGAAAGTTATGTTTGTGCATGTGAAGTGCATGTGATGACATACTTTTATCTCATTTGACCATGTGACCTTTTGACGTTTGTGGCTTTTTGTGCCGCGTGGATTCATCTTGTTGAGACGAACCAAAAAGGCAGTACTTCCTTCCTACAATGCTCCTAACTCAAGTAAAGGTCATGAGAGGTGAAACTGAAACCTCTAAAAGGGCTATACCGGCATGAGCTGTTCCCGCTAATCTGCGGATTTCCGCTTTTTTTATCTTCACTGTTCGGCGCGAAAATGCAATTCCTCGTCACAAATTAATCTCATGAAAGCCAAATTTTTGGACATGATGCACTTAGGGTTTGCAAATTTCATCAGTTAGGTCGAAATTGTGTTGACCATGCTGAAGGGGCACATGTCTTCCCTTACTACTTCCTTTATACAAAATCACCTTAAAGGCAAGGAACCATAGTGCCCTTGTACTCTTATTTTTCTTAATGGAAGGTATCCAGATCGTAGCAGGTGCAGCACCTTGCAAAATTTTGATGTAAACTTATGTACCAGAGTTGGCCTGTGCGGAAATTTTTATGCGGCAGGGGAAGGGGGAGGGGGAATCCCCTCTGGTTACGAGCCTGATCATTAACCGAAAAGGTCGGCAATTTTTGTCGCCTTGGTCGTAAGTGCGTAACAAAAAAGTCGTTTACAGACTAATCATTCAATCAGAGACGTTATTTCTCGCTACTAGTTATAATGTTCTACTTTTACTGATCCCGAAAATGGAACAAGTGGAACAATTCTCTGTTGCAAAGGGCAAAATACTGTCCCTTCAGAGGGCGGTTGCCAAACTTTTAAGAAGAACTATGTCAAATTGTGGAAGTATGTTTTTATTGAAAATTTGGATTACGATGTTTAGGTAAGATATTGGCTTCCTTGGCCAACGCCCTTTGATTTTTGAATTTTATTTTGTTGGAATTCCTCTTTTTATGATCGAACAAGAAAGAAACCAATGTGTCTAATCGTTATCACTTTGTACATTGCAGTGAAAAGTTAAGAGAAAAAAATTCAAATAAAGAAAGTGGAACAATATTCTGACTTATGTCATAAGAATGACAAAAATCATGGGCGGATTTAGGGGGGGGGCCCAGGGGGCCCGGGCCCCCCCTTCCAAAAATTTTTGAAGTTTTTTCAACACATGACTAGGCCCTATTTCCAATTAAATAGACCTTTGTGATGTGTCAGAGTGAAATTCAAATTTGTTCATTATTTAAATTTCTACCTCAGAAATCAGTCTTATGTTAATATTCTGTTACTGACCTCCGGCTGATAACATTTTGGCTTATATTGGTCACAATAACGTTTTCCGGGTATTGCAAGGGGTTACTCATGAGCGCTGCATTGGACTGCTAACTTCAGTCTATTACCGGCCGGGCCCACATCATTGGGAACACTGCTTCTACTTTCAAGGGAAATTCAGAATTCTTTGATATTTAGAGGAATATTTTCAACAACCTCAGGCTCTTAAGTTAACTATAACTTGCTGCAACGTTAGCATCTTCTTTAAGCTTTGTAATTTACTTTAATGAAATATACTTCGAATTTAGGGTAATATAAGGGAAAAGGAGACTTCAATTCGGGAAACTGCCATCCTAATATGTGGACAACAAAGGCAACTTACTCTCCTCTTTCAACCAACCAAAATTTAAATTTCACTAAATTATGAGCCTTTTCCAGCCATATATGATCAGTTTGAAAAATATACTAAAGACATCACCATTTTGCATCTAAGTAATCTTAAGTTAACAAAACTTTTCTTAAAGGGGAGGGGACACCCCTCTCCTTAGACCCCTCCCCAGAAAAGCATCCTCCATCCAACCAAAAATTAAAATTGACTGAATTATGAACACTTTCCAGCCATGTATGATCAGTCCAAAATATACCAAAGACATCACCATTTTGCATCTGAGCAACCTTAAATTAACAAAAATTTCTCAAAGGAGAGGGGGACACCCCTCCCCTTAGACCCCTCCACAGAGAAGCATGTTTCACCCAACCAAAAATTTAAATTTCACCAAATTATGAGCATTTTCCAGCCATATATGATCAGTTTCAAAAATATACTAAAGACATCACCATTTTGCATCTAAGCAATCTTAGATTAACAAAAATTTTCTTTAGGGGAGGGGACACCCCTCCCCAGAAAAGCATCTTCCACCGAACCAAAAATTAGAATTGACTGAATTATGAACACTTTCCAGTCATGTATGATCAGTCAAAAAAATATACCAAAGACATCACCATTTTGCATCTGAGCAACCTTAAATTAACAAAAATTTCTCAAAGGGGGAGGGGACACCCCTCCCCTTAGACCCCTCCCCCAGGACGGTGATCACTCATCACATACTTTACCGCCTATCAAAATACCCTGGCACCACCCCTGGCGCACCGCCTCCCCCCTTAGATCCCTCCCCCAGATCGGACTTTTATACAAACCACTATGACCTGCCCCCCCCCCCTTCTGCCAAATCCTGGATCCGCCACTGAAAATGACAAAGACATTTCTGAAAGATATTTTAGAACCGGCCTTTAGGCTGTCCAACTAGAGTAATATAAACAACACAAAAGGTATAGCCCTTTGTGCAATCATTGTTGTGTTGAAAAGTTTCTACCCTGACAAGTATTTGTATCGTCATACAAGTATGCTGATGCTTAGTAAGAACAAATATGATCGTGTAGACCGGGTGTAACAATCATAACAACAACAGCGACACCGAAAACACCATTGTCGCCATGGAGTCGGTGAGTTAGCCGTAGAAGTCTGCTGGTGTCCATGGTAGACTTACCCGGTATGGTCAAAGGGATGAAACCAGGAGAGGCTCTGGGTGCCTGCAATGTTACGTCTAGGGGCCCTAGTCAGCATAAAAATATCTTCGTTACTAAGCTTTAATATTGAACAACACTTTGGCCATACACAGGTTGGTTTTAATGGGAGGTAAGAGTAGTAGATGGTGAGGATGCATTGGCATAACCAGCTTCGCAGGAAAGAGGGGCGAAGATGATTCTAGTTGGGCCCAACCCATAGGCTTAATTATTTCAGCAGTGGCGACTCTTTATTTTGGGATTCTGAAGCTGGAACTATTACGGGGCTTCTTCGCCAACGTCGACAACAAGGCTCGTGTTGACCGAGGAAATTCTCTGCCCTTGCAATGACATCGACCCCCGAAGGGCCAAGAGCGGGGATTATGGGGAAAAAATCCTTGAAATGGCCGTGACGCAGTGAGCTGGTCTATACCAGCAACGAATTCTTGTTGATCATTGTTATTTTCTTCAGTGGGAAATGGCTCATTAACCCTAACCTCTTAATCGACGGCGCCAAGTTCAAGGGCCCACCTTACGGCTTTTGGTTCGGTCCATGTACAACGTCCGGAAGGGAGACAGGGAGGAAGCCCCTGAATCTCTGTAGTATTTGCAAAAAAAGTTAATTCTGGTGTCTCTATGGGATAAGGAGGCCAGGAAGTTCAAGCTTCTTTAGTCGTATAGTAGATTCACTTGCAACAACAGTATAAGCCAGTTCGAAGATATCTGCGCATGCGTTAGTGACCCTTCTGTTGAGGTAACTAACAACGGAAGCACGGACACTTACGCATACGTCCCTGTAACATCCGTGTTAAATCTTACTGACTGGGGTCAGCCTGAGTAGAAAATGGGAAAAAAGGAACCACCCATTGGACAAAATTGACTTGTTCAATATTATGCTACGATGTATATATCTTTCACCCAAAAAATTTTCACGATTGATATAAACGCATTTGTATCCAAATTCTAGCTCAACTTTTGAAGCACCACAGTGTTTGTGCCAATTGCGTAGTGCAGATCGGGGTATGGTTGGTAAACAACCAACATACGGTAGTATCTACGGAAAGGATCGGTGACCAGTACAGTTAACATACACAATGCATAACACAGGCTTAGGCCCAGTCAAGTCACCCCTCGCGATGTCGCTCCATAAGACTCAGGTGCAAACTGCGGTTATGGAATACATTGTGTAGCTAATGAATGGGGACGACTTTGCCTGCATTAATAAGGTTGCCAGTGAACATGGAAATTATACATTTCTGCATTTGTCAGTGACAACAAAATCTCAGGTAGGTTTTCATAAGGAGGACGAATTTCTTTCACCTTACTTTTTCCAAATGATCAGTGGTACATTTCGAGTGAATACACGCCGCTTATCATTAAAGGTCTGTGGGCATGTAATAATTAAGTTGTTCTACTTAACAAAGCTAGATTAAGATTCTCTGACCAAAAATTTCCGTTAGAATTGTCTGAATATCTTTTACCGTTCTCAAGATATTTCTCTTCAAAGTTTGACCATTTGTGGGATGATTTTTTTTTCATTAGCTATGCAAAATATGATGTGGAGTGTTGCACAGTGTCTGTTATTTTTTTGTTACTGCTTTATAATTTATCTCTTAATTACTTAATGGCTAGTTACAAGTTTGGTGTTTAATCTGGATATTTTCAAAGGACTAAATAGCTAAGTCCACAAATTTAACCCCTCGGGGCATCCCAACATTACAGCTGTCCTTGGAATGAAGGCTAAACTAACAAAGGATAACATAACACCCAGTTGACAGGTCCCTCTCTGTACGTCACAAATTTGCATAAGTAGCTCATGTTTATTCATGATGTAAGTAAAAATCATTAATTGTCTTGTAAAATGGTCAATATTTGATGGATTTTTAATGGAAATTCCAGTTTTTAATCATTTTTAATGTTTTTTTTTTACAACAAATAGGCAAGCATCACATTTACATGTCTACTGACCTTTAATTGTGCTCGCAATTTACCACAGTCTCGTAGTAAGGCCCCTAGGCGTTGACCAGTTCGCCCAAATTTCTGGCAGCTTAAGACACCATTGTGAAAGGAATGTTTCAAATGAGAAACATTTCAGAGTCGAATGTCATCGATAAGAAACAACCTTTCATCTTTAACAAGTTCCGAGACAACTGTGAAGGTAGATAACCTAGAATTACCATGAGTAAAACTATCGGCGCTCGTATTGCTACCGCCACGGTAATTTATGTAGCCTAACGCTACTCCGGGGTGACCTGCTGGGGAAAATTTTGGGGAAAAGGGTACCTAATATGCGGTTCCCCTTGTTTTGGGACTTGAAACCATAATTTGGACAGTAAAATTTTCAGTATATCAGTCCTTTTTGTCAAGTAGCCCTTTCATTTACGATTTGGAAATCTCAGGGGACAGTTGCCCCCTGCCTCCTGCAGGCTACGGGCTTGATATACATACCCCTACCGTGAATACGTGTACTCAATCTATGATCTACTGGTATCTACACTACTGAACTATGTAGTTCCTTTTAGGAACAGTAAATAGACCTTTAAGCTGGTAGTGCTAATTTAAGAGTAGTTGAACTTGGTATGGCCTAGCCAAATGTGGGCTCCACGTGTACTATATAGCATGCATACATACAGAAGAGGAAAGAGTGTGAAGCCTTACAGGCTGCAGCCGTTAATGGCGACACCGGGAAAGGACTTCAGTAATTTCCAGTCATCTGGTCATTTGCATTATAGGTTAGATGTGAAAACTTTGAATTGAAAGTTTGAATTTGAAGGGAAAAAGTTAGTCCTCGACAGATACTTCGGCCCAGTTTTCTAAAGAAGATGGTGATGGTAATAACTTCTCATCTTAAACCAACGCTATTTAACCAATTTCAAAATGAAATGAACAATGAAGTTCTTCCTACTATATCAGTTTGGTGATTCTCCTTAGCACATACTCCTTAAACCATGTAGTATGGACCTAATACGCTTCTATTAGCGCTACACTCCTGGCAGAACCCCTAATTTCTTCTCAGCTCCCTGTGTTTCTGTTATGTAAGAAATTTTGTATTCAATTATCTTCCTGCTTGTCATAATCGTAGAATAAAGTCACGCACGTAAAATGAGTGTCACACATTGTGTTAAACTTTCGAGCTTATCGATGCAAACACGATTGAAAGGGTTGAAACTTGGATCAGGTAAAATGTGTTTGTTCGATTTACCCTTCAATGTTTCAACACCTCAGCCCCTGGCATTTGAAATGCGTGAGCAAGAAGACAATTTTAAAATATCACGAAAAAATCTTCACATCTGGTTCAAAATGGAACTTTGCTAACTTTATTTTCCCATTAAATTGCAACACCTCGGGGTGTTTGTCACACCAAAAGAGAAAAGTAAGTTGTCTTGGGCCAACTTCTTATACGTATGATCGTCATATTATAATGTGCGGTACATCCTTATGACGGTACGTGATGAAACTGTGCATTACAGCATGGTCATGCACTCAAGTTTTCAAAGGCACATCTGCTGAAAGTATTTATCTCCCAGCTGTCCGGGGGATATTTCTATAACTCAGTGATATAAAATTCACTTTTGTTGTTATATCTGTTGAGATAGGTGAGAACCCCTCGGGATATTTATTTAGACTTCTTTCATGTAGGTTCCACTATTGCTTATCACTCTGCAACCGGCATTTTGGTTTATCGCGGTTGCTGCAAGTTTTAGGATTCCTTTGACCAGTGATAGATTTGGTAACCCCATGTCTGTCGTCAGTTTCAAAATCTCCTTAGACCTTTCCATCACATATGCATTGTTTACGGCATACCTTCATAGGTAATTATAACGGAAAGGAATCAGCTTACCTGCCATTTAACATGTAACAGTAGAGTCCAGGTCAACCTGCATTTTTTATTAACTCTTAATTCTTGGATTCCAGCTCTGAATTTTAGAAACGTATATTTGTATATCAATATTATCTTGAACGATTCTACATTTGAGTAAGCCCCCTGTATAGCTAATAGACTAATAACATGACGTTCTGCTTCTTAAAGTAACAAGAGTGTAGAGTTAAAGAAATAACGTTTTATAGTAAGTATGTATCTGTTACATGTACACTATTGACCAACGGTTACCTCAACTTACAGTATTAAGAAAGCTTGTAATGTATTTATACATTAATTTGGTTTAGGCTCTAATGTTTTAAAGTGATGATTTACTGTTCAGATAATACACAAACGCCTTTTGAAAATAGTACAATAGAAACTCCATGCAAAAAAGTCAAACATTTCGAAAATGTTATGAAAAAGAAATCTCTGAAACGCGTCTGCTTTATCTGGGTGACGTCCCCACGGGTGTGTAACTGTAACTGTCCCTGGAGACGTCAAGTGTCTAGTTAGACTTTTTTTTATTGAGACATCAATTTATAGCGGGAAACCAAAGACTGTGAGGGAAAAAGACATACTGCGGTGATTATGAGAATCCGAATTTTCTTCAGTTTGGTAGTTTGGTGGGATGTTTGAAGAGGAAGGCTTCCAAAACTGAAAAGAAAAAACACAATATGATCTGCACGTGAATTATATGGAGGACAGCAGAACGACAGAAACATCTTGGATCCATGATTTAGATTGGTTAACAAACAATAGGTCATTGAATTGTTACAGGATTGGACTGTAAGCAAGATTGATCTAGGAATGAGATACCCGCAAACTTCCTACAAAGTGCGGTATTATTATATTGTTACCAGCAGATTTCTACTGGGTATATGTACGACCTAATGACTTATCTTCTATGAGCTCCGTGAAATACATTGATAAACTTTGAATCATTGATTTAATCAAGCTTTTAGCTCGAATTACCCGGTCACATGATTAGGTGCCAGTCCAAGTTTGAATGACACAACTGAGTTCCGATAATGACTAGTCACGAGTCCATTGTAAATGAAACACCAAAGTAACACCTAAATATTACATGGGTTTAACTTTCTTTCTGATCAAAACTTGCAAGCACGTACCACGGAAAATTCGGTGAGACTGGAAAATATGCACATGATGAAAAACAAATTGACTCCGCCGGGATTCGCACTCGCTTCCGTCCTTCTACATGTAGTGTGGGCGTTTAGCCTGGAAGACTCTATCTCGGAAAGTGAATAGCACATAGTGCATTTGAACAAAAAAAAAAAGCCATATTATTTCATAGTTTACTTGGTCCAAACATACAAACATACACACTATACGCAGTAGAAGGTAACAAGTTCGAAGCCCAACGGACCTAATTCCCATTTTACCACATTTCCAGCTCCATCAATTTGTGATACATATTATGCATAGGTGTAAGTCGATGAATTGAAGTGCACACTGACGGGACAGAGCGAATGATTTTGCGACCTCACAGATTGCTTGTGCATTGCTGTGACCGTGACAAAGGGGACCATATGTTTGTAGTTGCCATGCAGACTTGCAACTGTTCTCGTCTTTTTTTTTCGTATGCAAAAATTTGATTTCTTTCCCTTGTAACGCGATGTCCCTGTAGTCGGAAGGTTGGGACGATGTGAAAAGTTGTTTGCATTTCTGAAGAGACGGAGCCTATTTGATTTTGCCGTCTTACCAACACGTCTATTTACGTCAATTAGTTATAACTAAGAGTATGCCGTTATGTTTTAAATCGTTGTGAAAACATTGAGGTTTGCCTTCGTGGAGTCGATGTGATGATATTGGGATATCTCGGAACAGACAAGGGGGGCTTTTATTTGTTGTATTTAATGGGCATACATTGAAGACAAATCTTTTGCTGGTTTATGTATCGATGTTGCTTATTAATGAATTATTTAACAAGGTTGTGGTTTTACTTTTTAGCTTTTGTTGTGTATTGGAGACAGCGTTTCGCCATCCCCAAATGTAGCAGACAGGAAGGCTTTTTAACATTTCCAACTCATGTGATTTCTTTCCTTTAAAATGAACTTTGCAAAGCATTATCTATGAAAACGCCTTACTTCTAAATTACTATATCGCCAAACATGTTAACCCTTTGTGTTGGTAGTGGTGGAGCTTCCTTGCAGTCAGGGGGCGGCCGCCCCAGACTCACATCGCCATTCCGCGCGCTTTTTAGGTTTTTACCGTACTTTACTTTTGCACCATTATTGGCATTGCTTCCAGTATGACAAAAAAAAAATAATTGTTGCTAAATAGACCAACTACCGCCCGGGATAATTGTCAACATGAACAATAAAAATAGTCTATGCAGATCCCAAAAGGTCTCCCACAAACTGTTTCCAAAACATTTGGAAGAGCCTGCTAGTTAAAATAAACTATAAAAACAGTCATGGACGGCGATCTTGGGGGACGGAGCGGGACATGTCCCCCAATATTTGAGAAATCGCCCATTGACTTTGATTTTTCACACAGTAAATTGCTTGAAAATGGGGTCATGCCCCCCCCCCCCAATACTGAGAACAAATCGCCGCCCATGAAAACTGTTGTCCTAGTGGGAATGGCTAATTGGCTTTAGAGTGCTGGACTCATATTTGCATGATGAGCAGCTTCCTTTTTGCTTTCCTGCCTGCAAGTGACCATTTTCATGGGTACATGGGCATGGTAACAGGCTCGCTTACTCCGTAAATGCAGCAGATTGGTCGTCTTACACTGCATTGTAATGTCATAGAAATGCTTCTTTCTGTACTTTCTTGATCCTTAAATGCCAGGAAATATCATCTTATAAAGATATTATAAGATCATTGATATGAGTTTTCCAGGACAGTCTATCTTCTATTATTAAATCTAAATATTTAATATTAGAAGATTTAGTATATATAGATAGTAAGTTGTAACTCTGTATGATAATCGTCATTGAGTGCTGGAACCACTGGAGGTCATTGGAAGTAATCGGGGGTCATTTGAGGTCAAAAGTTTTGATTTGGAATAACGTCTCCACTTGAAGACGTGCTCAGAATGGGTTGGATAGAGGGCGGTCATCATTTTTATCGGGAAAATCAATTCGAGTGACCGTCTTTCTATGTTTGAAGTGCGGATGTATTCCATTTCATGTCCACAAAATACTTAGTATGCAAGAAGATGAATATCCCCAATTGAAGTCTGTCACAAACGCGCGCACAGACTCGCTCGGCCACTGCGTAGATTTCTTTTGCTTTCAGCAAGGAATAAAAAGACAGATCTTGTGATATCTGACCGCTTTCCAAAAGTTGAACGTATCATTCCTTGCGAAAAAAGTGGTGTTCCAAAAGGGAGATCCCTTGCTCCCAACCTTTCTTTCGTCTACTTCCGACCACCCCGCGGTCGTCGTAAATCTGATGTGCGTTAAGATAATGTGAAGACATTTAAAAGACTAGAACTGCATTTGCTTGCAAATACGCAGAATTGTAGTGCATGTTAGACAAGCCCTTGCAGTTTGGAGTAGGCCAGATTTAATGTGAGTTTGATACGGCGTTTATTTAATCAAATATTTTTCACTTCCTTCACAAACGTTTGCAAAATTCTTTGCATACATAGTACATTTAAGGCATAAGAAACGACTGGCACAAGGCTAACAAGGTGATTTTATTGCGCAATCATGTTTTTCTAACGAACTTCCGAGCGGCTCTGACGTTGCAGAAAATCATCTTATTTTCAAGCTAGTGTCATTTGTGTTTTTGTATAGTTAGTTAGTTAGTTAGATGGAGTTTTACGGCCCAGTTTCCAACCTATTGGTTCAAGTCGAGCCGGCCACGGCCTTTTTTCCAGTTGTGGCTCACTGGCTTGTTTTCCCTACTCCATTGCTTATGCGGAGCATCACGCACAATGGCAGTAGGTTCCATTCCTCTTTGGTATGACTCGACCTGGGAATCGAACCCGGGCCTTCCGTGTGAGAGGCGGATGCTCTACCGCTAGACCAAACACGCGGTTGTGTTTTTGTATAATCTTGCTAGTTAAGTGAAAAGGTAAAACACATTGTAGGCCTAAGGATTTCTGATTTGATTCCGATTTGAAGTAAATATCTTGAATTTTGTGGTTTTCGTCTTATAGGTACCTGTAACACTACTATTGAGAGGAATTTCGTTTGAGCCTATACTGTGCACATTGAAGGTGACGCCGCCCGTATATATCCAGCTCCCATCACATTAAATTTTACGATAAATTCATCCGCTGATTACTTCGTTTGCGAATTTCAAGTTATGTAGGCAAGTTGTGTTAATGAGAAAGCAAGCGCAAATTCAACTGAATTTTTTCTGAAATAAAGACTGTCGGCATTTCGTCAATCAGTAACATTTCACTCTATATACAAGCTGTTTCTGTTTATGAACGAGTCCTTTGTCGGGACTAATTTAGAATGTGTGCAAGAAAGCGGTAAAAAATCATGGACAAGCTTAACATTAGCTGCCTGCACATTGATAGTACCGATAGTAAAAACGGACCGAAACCGTGTGGAACTTCCAGTCTCAAAGTTCAGTCATGTAGGTACGCCTAGGTTGTCGTGCAACGCCAAGATTGTAGCGCGCACGCGCACTACAATAAATATCATTCTTATATCCCCAGTATTGTAGGTATTCGTTTCACTCCGGTGGTTTGCTTGTTTTGGAGGGAGGGCATGTTTGCTTTGTAAAGATACTGCCACGCTGCTAAAAATTGCATCATGTACCTCTATCATCAGTCAAGTAGGGATCAAGTCGATTCAGAGCGGCAGATTGTGAAAAAATGTCGCTATGTTCATATGCACATTATGATGAAAACGATTATTTTGTTAGTCCCGAGTTTTACACTTGTGAAAGCGCCTTCATTTTGAAAAACGACAACCTCAGTTTTGACAGCACAAATCTGAACAAATACACTACTCAAAAGCGCTCAAACACCGTACATACAATCCCTCTCGTTAAATGCTTCGTTACTGGGAAACAAGAGTTGTTTGGAGACTCCTTTAAAGGGAGAATCCATTGCCCTATTTCCTGAATGGCTCTTGAGGATATTGTGACAACATTTTTCCTCACTCAATTGTAAAATTTACAAAAAACAACTGCTTGGTTTACCTTGAATATGCAATATTTATGTCCTAAAATATGAAAGATACTTGGAAGAGAAATAAGAAAAAATTGTGACATTTAGCTATTGTTTCAAAATAATTTGGGGAGACTGCTTTTGACCTTTAACTTAGTTGGTACTTTCGTGTATCAGCGTAGCTTGTTTCAAACGGTCGTTCTGTTTACTTCCTTAGTTTGCACTTTTGATATATCACTTGAGAATGTGCAAACGGAGAACCGGTTATCTTCTCTAAAACAAACTCATCTCCACGAATTGTCTGCCAAGGAGCTCGCGAGGGTTACAACACTGAGGATAACTTCCAACAGCAGTAAAGGATGGGCTTGTCTGAAGCACCAGGGGCCCTGCTAAGTATCTTTCGCTACAATTTTGATATATCTTTGCACTATGCCACCAATATGTGATTTTGTTAATCTCCAGCCCAAAGAATTATCTCGATGTTAGAGTCAATATGCCAGTGCGGAGAGATAAAATTGCACTTTTTAACTTATTTTTATACAAAGATCATCAAGTAATTCTTTTTCAAAAGTGATTAATCCAACAAAACCCTCGTCCGTCCCCTGAATAAAAATCATAGAATGTACATTATCCAGTGTTTTCCATTATTTAGGGGGGTGGGAAACTTTTTCCTTTGGAGGGTCATCTTGATAGTCACAGTGCCATTCGAGGCTACTGGTACCGTATTCGGCGAGAAAGCGAGAAGCTTTTCCCATCCGACGCGTGCTCAGGTGCCCAAGGGTGCCCTGGTAGGGTCCACTGGAAAATTTCAGGTGGGGGACCATTGCGAACCCACAGCAGCTCTGTAGTATGTACAAATGTGTGAGCATTAATTAAGATATAGTGTTCATGCACTGTATTAAAATGAAATTGGAAGCGCGTCGCTTAACAGATCACAAATATCTCGACTTGACCATTTGTCTTTTCACTTATTGACATAATTCAGGCCTTGAAGGACACTTGTTTAACGACGTTTAGTGACCACAACTGTGGGAGAAGCCTGTAGCTAAAAATGCAACACCACGTCGGGTGGCTAACCAACTCAACAATGTAGATCTTTCTTTTAATTGAAAGGCCAGTCCATATGGGAAAACCGAAGATTGCTTTTGGTCTCAAAATCCACATCGCTTTGACCCGACCGGGGATCGAATCCCGAACCTCCCGGTTGCTTAGTGAACGAACACCTACGAATATTGCGCGCAAAGCGAGACGACAAAGGCGTTTTTAGACGAATATTAATTTTTATCTTTATCTTACTTGCAAAGTTTTTCATTTTTTTTTTAAATTTTTTCAACCCATTCATCAGAGGATACGTGATTTCTGACCACCAGAATTCAGTTCCTGCGAAAACATTTTTCAAGAGTTTCCTACCGGAGCGAGATGTGGCATGCACTTTTGCTTAATGCCTTGTAGCCTTGAACTACCTTCAACTGAAGAAAGGGTCGGGGACTAAAGCGGGATACATCAGGATCCACAAGGCGTCAAAGCCCGCTATCTCTGGTCCCACCGTCCATGCCCAGCAAAGCAGCTAAGAGAAATTCCACCTGGGGCAAAAATGACTGTGTTTGTTGGCTGAGTTGACTGTAACTGTTCGCATTCCAGGGTGGGCGCCAGGATTTCCAGACAGGGGGACAGGCTCCCAACGGGAAGGGGGAGGGCAGCAACCCGAAGCCCGACATGGGCGGCAGGTTGCGGCAACGATGTCGACGGAGGAATGAGGAGGTGATCTGAGGAAAACCTTTGTACTACAACATGCCATTGCAGGGCTTATTTGCATAATATCCGTATATACTGGAAGTGCCTGCTGATTTAGTGTTGCTGCGAGAAATGTGGATCGTGGAACTGCATAGCGGGCGAAAATATTTGAGTACACATAAAACAATCTGTACCAATTAAAAGCAAAATAGATCAACTGTTGGGGCGGTTGACCCTAATCGGGTAATACCTGCACTGAATCGTATCTACCTCGTCTGCGTCATGACAAATCTCTCTCCGCGAGTCGCTTAAGACCGTACGACAAAGACAAGAGAACAACTAGGTTATGGGAATGTGAGATGGAATTTCTGACCTTTACATAAAACTGTGCAGTCTACCTATAGGTTTCTTGATAAGGGGGAAAGGACTACTATTTAGTTGTAGGACCTATGGAACGGAACTATGGAGAAACTGAAACGACCGAAACGCTGCAGCACGCGAAGCGCGCCGAAAATTTTGGGTTCCTGTTGAAAACACTGTCCTGCTGAGAGCAAAAACAGGTATCTGTAAGGGGCCTCATACCTTATCGTAGCCTACCGACTAAGGTTCCTAGACGAAACTGGAGGGGGCATGGCTCCTGCCCCCACCTAGCTCAACCACTGCCTAACCCCTTTTTGCCTCTTAGTACGGTACTTCACGGACTCACAGTAAGGCTGGCAATGTTAAGGGTGTGGCTTACTATAATAGTCCATTAAAGCAGTTAACCTTTTATAAGTCCCAGTGTCATTCTTTATATATATGGACACGTTGACGGAAATACTGCATAACAACAGCGTTACAAGAATGAATGGCTGGATCTCGAAAGAAATACGTGATAGCAGTATAAGGTATTTGGTTATTTGATAAATAAAACAACATATCAAAGTGGAAAAATCACCGCTTTTAATTTTAGTAAAAAAAAATTCTAGCAGATCTAGAAGGGATAAAATAAAGATAGAACAATAAATGAAAGAGAAGATTATAATTTTGTGTATCTTGTGGATGGTAAATCATATTTTGCCATGATCAGAATATAGGAGCCCTGAATATTGATATTTTTGTGTCCGAGGTAAGAAAGCTTGAGAAAGTAGTGCAACTCACGTGCCGTAATGTATAGCTAGCTACCTCCAAATTCAGCTGCACTGCACAGTTCACTGAAGTACTGTATGCTTCACTCACCGTACTATTACAACAATAACCAACGCTAGTGCTGCACATCAGGTTGGGACAGAGAGCCAGGTAAGGTTAAAACTAAACGGGTTTTTTTTTCTCGTTACGCCTTTAGAAAAATGGGCTCAGTTTCCTCTAAATCGGATACCTTGTGCAAGCTGTTGTCAACAGGTGGCTACAGAAAACTTGATCTAAGTTATACTTCCAACAGTTAGGCCAAGGCACATCACACTTCGAACGTCGGTAGGGACAAGCTAGTCACTGAACGTGACTGAATAATCCGCCCACTTCCAGTCACTCTTCCCCAGAAATGAGAAATGGAGTGTATACTCAGTTTAGCATAGGAACGTAATGCTGGGTCTTGTTCAAGGGCTAGGACAACCGAACTTTATACTAGCCTCACCCTATATACTACTAAGTTAATCATATAGCCTATCGCACTTAATCTTAGCCTTTATCGCCGATAGAGTAGCCTCAGCGTTTAATTTAAGCCAAAGATAACCAAACTAGCGTGCACCGAAGACAACATGCACTTCATTTTATACTTGACTGATCTGTACGGAGCAACATAGTACAATCAGCATGCTCATAACGTTACTAGAAAGCATACTTGGAATTAATCACTCTTTGTGTCAATCAAAGTACCACAATGCAAACTGATACAATGCTAAACATTTTACACCACTTCTTAGTAGGCACAGCCTACATTACTGAGAGAGCCTTCCGGTAACGAAAACCAAATCATGATTCTCGGAGGATAATCCACTTTCATTTATGTGAAATGAATCTTAATGTATGAAACTTTGGTTTTTGATTGATTTGGCAATTAGTCATATGAGAGCATAAAACTGCAGTAGGGCCTTTTTTCTTTATAACGTATCCTTAGCCTAAATATTGGTTCCAAATCCCTCCGCGGCAACGTCCCAGACAGCACAATAACGTTGGGCCCAAATCGGAAAAATGGTTGGCCAAACGGTTGGGCTAATGTTTTATGAATGGTCGGGTGCTCGTCGGGAAAAGGTTGGGCCTACAAAAAATTTTATATTGGGCCAACATTTTGCCTGTTAAAGGTTATGCCACTGGGCCAACGTAGGCAAATAAGTTACCCAACTATTAGTTCCAACATTTTGTTAACGTTGGTTAAATAAGTGATGTCAACTGTTAGCTGGGAAATTTTTGGCAGTTCTCAACGTTGGGCCAATAACATTTCGCCAACATTTCACCAGTTTTCAATCCAGACGTGCAAAGAATGGCTGGCACAATGTTGCACCAACGAAACGATGCCTTGCTTTCCAAAAACTCTTCTAATTAATTGCTCCTTATGGGAACCCATAATGAATGTTCAGAGAAGTTACCTTCTACAAGTTTTAAAAGCTACCAGCATTATTAGTGCTAGCCGTTGCCTTTTACATGCTGAAAAACGGACACGACCAGACCGGCGAAAGGACTACATATGGTCAACAACCAAAAACCAAAGACTTACAACACCTTCACAAACAAAACCATCAACACCGCTCCGCACAGCAACAGACACCCGAAACGAAAGGACAATACCAGACCAAACTACAATAAACTGTCCAGAAGAAGTAGGATTTGAAAATTCATATATAAAATAAATCGTTTTGGTTTGGGTATTATATATTCAGTGAGACTTGTTTGTTATTATTAACGATTAATAATACAATTTTCTTTATTTCAATTTTTTCTTCTTTATGTTGTATTGTACAACTGAGAAAAATGGTTTCCTGCCAGAATTCACCATTGCCAGCCACAATTTATTTCAATTAGACCTGCATTAAGTGATAAACACGGATCTCCTTTGAAAGACTTAGAATGCTCCATTCAGATGAAAGGTATATAAATCTGGTGTTCAAATAGAAATTGACAGCATTTTGAACTTCTTTTTCAAATTGTCTTAGCAAAAATTCCCATAGTGTAAGTGAACGTTTTGCAAAATATTAACTGTGAATGCAAAATTTAGAAATAGCTGTTATTAAAAGATTTACGAGGATGGCTTGATACCAAAATGACCAGCTTAGTATTTTTCTGGTGGTCTATGTTGGCCGCTTACCATTTGCCAACCGAAACAACTGACAGCGTTTAGCAACCCATAACCAGTGTTGAGGTTCGGTCAATCGTAGGGTGTAGGCCGACTTTGAAACTTTGAAGTGCCCTTCAGATTCATGACAGCACATCAGTTGAGGGATGACTTTTAATTTAACTTTTTCAATCCACTGTTGTTGTTCTATATTTAACATGATAATATCACAGATAAGTGCCAGTTGATGAATTTTGAACCTCGATTTACTGTTTTGACAGGTCCATATACATAAAGTCTCGTAAACTGTTTTATTACCGTATCACTGTTAACGGCCTATAGATATATTAATAGTTTTAAAGTGTTGGTCCAATGTTGGTTCAATATATGATGCCCAATAGTTGGTCACTCAAAACTGGTTCAACATTGGTTTATTACATAATGTCCGACGGTTGGCTAAATATAGCTGTCTCAATGTTGGTTGAACACATACAGACATAATGAGCAACGGTTGGCTGATGAAAGTGGTTCAATGTTGGTTAAATGTAAAGCATCCAACAGTTGGCTACTTGAAGTTGGTTTAATGTTGGTTAAACGTATGATGCCCTACAATTGGCCTATAAATGTTAGTCAAATGTTGGCAATACATGTAATTTAATATTGTTGGCTGCATATGGTTGGCGAAATGTTGGCCCTTCCTTTAGTTGCCTACACAACATAATACCTACTGTTGCCAACGGTTGCCAACATTGGCCCAACATAACGCCAATGCCTTGTGGTATCTGGGGTTGCCCCTGGAACCCTTTTACACAGTAAGTCAAAGGGAAAATCTCGCAAAAAACACACACTTAAGGCCCATTGACGTTCGCAAGACAACAGAAAGCAGACTTGTTTTTAGTCTTTTTCAAGTTCTGGTGTGTAGATATGAGCTAAGAGGGAGTATTAATACAAAGGCCGCTTAATAAAAGTAGTACCCTCCCATATGGAGAGAATATCAAGGAACAAGTTAGGGTCATACGGAACTTACCACTTAGAAAAAGGGGTTACAAACGTGCGAATGTGACTTCAATTGTGCTACAACAGGTAAAAACAATGCAGGAATTGCTGAGTTATAACAGTTCAAGTCTAACGTTCAGACCATGTGGGGACAGGGTTCCAAGTTTCATGATTAGACGGTTTTCGGCAGCTCCCGTCTAATCATGAAACTTGGAACCCTGTCCCCACATGGTCTGAACGTTTGACTTGAACTGTTGTTACTCAGCAATTCCTGCATTGCTTTTACCTGTGGTAACCACTGAACACTGTCTGTTTTCCTAGCCGGTTTTACAGTGCCCAATTTTATTGTGTATTTTTTTAAAATGGTACGTTTGGCCGTGTCAACAATCAGTTGCATTTTTGCCACCTGATGAAGGATTTAAACCCCAAACGTCGTGGAATTTTTCACAATTTTTTAGCACTAGTTACTAAATATATAAGTTAAATAGTTATGGTATAAAAACAAAAACCTCTACTCAGAGTTTCACGATAGTGCGCTCATCGGGAGGTCTACATGAATAATGATTTTCGAGTCAGCCGTGTCCGTTTTTTAAACCTGGTCCTTGTGTCCGTTTTCAACCCCTGTCCGCCTGAGTAATTTTCTTGCATGGGGAGTGATGTCGGCATTGAGATAAGAGTCCTGATCTCTTGTTGAGTCCTGATCTCTTGTTCAGGAGGTTGGGCAGTTGGGAGACCATTGCAAGCTTTTCGGCTTGACAAAGGTTGCAAGAGCCAGAAGAGTTCCTGTGGATGTTTGACCGTGTTAGTATGCACCAACGTATTGAGAAAAGGCGGCCATTCCGCTTGAGAGACCACACATGTTTGGAGAGCTCTGTTTCTTTTTCGTGATGTTCTAGGTTGAAAGATTTCTTGTGGTTGTTATACCTCTCCTTAAAGAGGCCGAAAGTACGTTGCTGCATAGAAATACTTAGCTACACCTGTACACGTAGGAGGAAACATGGTTATTTGAACAGACTGCATCCTGACAGATGTGACAAGTTTTTGTTCAAAACTTGCCTGTGATTATTCAAACGGAGAATCAGTTTGCAGGCAATGACAAATCTCAAGTCATCAGCTGTGTGACTGACCTTTACTATCGAAGTGTTCCGTACAGGGCCATCGCTAGAGGGGTGTGTGGGGTTTGACACCATTTGAAGATCCAGTCGGGAGAGGGGAGGAGAGCGGAAAAAAAGAAAGAGAAAGAACGAAAACGAAAGACAGAAGAAAGAAAGAAAAAAGAAGAGAGTATGAAAGACGAAAGAAAAATAGGCGCGCGTGCGTGTGCAAGGGGGGGGGGGTGTCAGGGAAGAGAAATTGAATGCATGCATGGAGTTAGAGTTAGATGAGGTTTTACGGCTCAGTTTCTAACCAGTTGGTTTAAGTCGGGCCGGCCACGGCCTTTTTTCCAGTTGTGGCTCTCTGGCTTGTTTTCTCTACTCCATTGCTTATGCTGAGCACCAAGCACAATGGCAGTAGGTTACATTTTTTACGGTCTTCGGTATGACCCGGTATGCACCACCTCCAAGATGTATGTAACCTGTAGACAACTCATGTTGTAAAATTCGAGAAAACTCGTCAAAAAGTATGACCCCTCTACTTACACATCACGCCCTTCCGTTAGACCCAACGAAACTAAAAAGTTTTCAACATATACTAAGTTCAAAACTTTGCCAAAGATTGCACCAGTTTGCATTTAAGCCACCTTAAACGAACAAAATTTTCACAAAGAGGAGGGGGATACTTCCTCCCCTTAGACCCTTCCCCAGGACGGCACGTTCACGCTAGGTGATAAAGGAAGGGTCCACTCCGGGTGCAAATATCCTTGATAAGATTATCTTGAATGCATGCAGGTTACGATATTATTTCCTGCGGTTTCCCCAGTCATCAAACCCAGCGGCGCTACTGGACAGGGGGCATTGTCGAATCCCGAAAAAGGAAGAAATCTTGAATTCTGTTGGGGAGCCTTAGTGTATGAGAGAAATTACCTATGTTATCCCCGTTTACCTGTTTTTGCTCTTAAGGAGGGCAGATTTTCCTATATAACCCTAAAAAATCTCGTGTTTCGTTGTTCCATTTCTTTAATGGTTCCGTTCCATACAGCTAAGTAGAGACCCTATAGTGGGAGAGATTGGCCAACCATTGTTCTCACATACGCATTCTGATTGGACGAAATGTATGCAGTGGCGTAGCTAGGGTTTATGGCGCCCTACCCCCATCTTGGGGGGGGGGGGTAATTTTATGAATACTTACACAACTCAAGATCCTAAATAGAACAAATGTCCATGTAGGTGTCCGCAGAAAAAACCAGAATGCAAAAATGCATTGTGGTTTCGATGAATATAGCACTTAATGTGTAATCCCATATAATGCCAAGATGTCCTGTTTCTTTCAGTCATTGGTTCAATGTGATGTTAAAGTGCTGGAAAATTACATGTTCATATTTGACCTTGGGAATTCTTGGGAATTTTTTGCCTTCTTTCCTCTGGTGATTTCAGCTGGCCTCTGATTTCTGACAAAACCTGTAGGGGATTTCTGATGGATTAAATGCAACACCATGTGAAGTATCCAACCTTCCTAACTTGAGCTATCTTGTAAACAAGGATTTCAGAGTTTGACCCCAGATGACCTTTGACCTCCACCATAAATAATAGGGTACTTCTTCTCACCATAAGTCATCCACATACTATGTATGAAATCTATCCAAACTTCCTACCTCAAGATGTCGTGTTTAACAAGGTTTTAAGACTTTGACCCCTGGTGACCCCAGATGACCTTTGACCTCCATCAAAAACGATATGCTTTGTACCTCTGAAGATTATGCATCCACGTGCCATGTATGAAATCTATCCAAGCTTCCTACTTTGAAATATTACGTAAACAAGGTTTTCAGACTTTGACCCCTGGTGACCCCAGATGACATTTGACCTCCACCAAAAATGATAGCACTTTTCCTCTTACCATAATGCATATACATACCAATTATGAAATCTATCCAAGCTTCCTAACTTGGGATATCATCTAAATAAAGTTTTCAGAGTTTGACCCCCTGGTGACCCTAGATGACCTTTGACCTCCACCAAAAACAATAGGGTTCTTCCTCTTACCATAATGCATCCACACACTAAGTATGAAATCTATCCAAGCTACCTACCTTGAGATATCGTGTAAACAAGGTTTTCAGTGTTTGACCCCTGGTGACCCCAAATGACCTTTGACCTCCACCAAAACAATAGGGTCCTTCCTCTTACCATAATGCATCCACACACCAAGTATGAAATCTATCCAAGCTTCCTATCTTGAGATATCATGTAAACAAGGTATTCAGTGTTTGACCCCTGGTGACCCCAAATGACCTTTGACCTCCACCAAAAATAATAGGGTTTTTTCTCTTACCATAATGCATGCACACATTAAGTATGAAATCTATCCAAGCTACCTACCTTGAGATATCGTGTAAACAAAGTTTTTAGGGTTTGATCCCTGGTGACCCCAAATGACCTTTGACCTCCACCAAAAACAATAGGGTTCTCTCTCTTACCATAATGCATCCACACACCAAGTATGAAATCTCTCCAAGCTTCCTATCTTGAGATATCGTGTAAACAAGGTTTTCAGAGTTTGACCCCTGGTGACCCCAAATGACCTTTGACCTCCACCAAAAACGATATGATTCTTCCTCTTAATATGGGGCATCTACCTACCAACTTTGAGAACTGTCAGAGTTTCCCTTCTTGAGATATCGTGTAAACAAGAAAAGTGTCACAAACACACACACACACACATACACACACACACATACACACCCGTACACACACGTACATACACACATACATACACACACACGCCATCATGACTGCATAGGTTTCTCTTTTCATCGAAACCAAAAATCAGGGGAACAAAATTTTTTAGGGGGCCCAACTTTTTTCATGGGAAATATTTTACTCCCCGAGCCGTTCAGATGCTAAGTCACACAGTGTTGAAAAAAAAGCGTGGCCATGAATGTGTCAAGGGGGCAAAGCCCATAGACATACTCTCAGCGCTTCGTGCCACCATGGGTTGGCGCGGAGCGCAAGAAAATTTTGGTCCAAAATGTTTCCCAGATCGCTGGAAATTGCACTTCCAAGGCCTATTTACCGCATATAAAAAGGGGAAACACTAGCAATATCGTAAATATTATTTTATTAAAAGATGAAATTGCTGTATCAATATCATGCTCATGGCAAATGGTAGTTCCAACATTTTTTAAGTGATCTCGATTTGGCGCCCCCCTAAGGTGGCGCCCGGGGCAACTTGCCCCCCTTGCCCGCCCCTAGCTACGCTACTGAATGTATGGGCACCATTTTGGAGCCAAAGTACGAGATTGCAAGATCATGTGAAGCCTATGTACATTCGAGAAGTTGTGCGGGCTGTACGTACGGCCGGACGTACTCATACCTGAGTAAGATAGAAATGTTTTGTTTCCAAGCGGCCGGGTTGTGCTGCATTTGGATGCACGAACAGACCAGAAAAGGGTCACAAGTTGTATAGATTCCCATCCTGTACAAAGAGAAGGCTTCGGTGGGCTGTAAAAGTTAGAAGGTTCAATTGGAATCCATCAAATAGTGATCGCTTATGCGATGTAACTTTACAGTATACAACTATAGTAATACATGTACCAAACGTTAGAGTAGGCCTAGCCTTAGAGTTAGATTACGACGTTCTGCACAAGGCCTAGCCTAGCTTGATATTCCAACACATAAACCCAAATACAACTCCTAACCCTTTGGCCTAACCGGCTAACCCTAATCCTAATACTAACCCCATTGGAGAGTTGTCGGAACATCCTCATAGAGACGTTGGAATAACCAGAGCTGCAGTCCCCAGTCATAGGTGAAGGAGCTGTGGCGTATTTACGGGGGCACTGGGCCATGCCCCCACCCTCTCACTGATGCCGATTTTTTTTTTACTTCCTAAAGATACGTAATTTTTGAACACAAATTTTACTGCAAATGGTAGCATATGTGGCGCCAGATTGCATGTAAGGACACCTAATTTTTCAAAAAAATTTTCAAAGGGGAGGGGGCACCCCATTGGGCAATGGTTCCCCCTCACTGATGCCGATGTTTTTGTTTTAGTTCCTAAAAATGCGACAATTTTTTTAACACAAATTTAACTTCAAATGCAGCATATGTGGCACAAGATTGCATGTAAGCTAGGACACCCAATTTTTAAATAATTTCCATAGGGGAGGGGAACACAATAACAGATCAAACATTACTCCTGGATCTATAAGTAGCATGAGAAAACTGAAACATTTGCGTACCTTTCACTTTGATGTAGGTTTTTACATGGAACACACCCTGGTTAGTCACAATTTTATAAAACCTAGGCCTAGGCCTTTCCATAAAATGAAGAAGTCTCAATAGTAAGTGCCCTCGTATATTTACCCCTTCCCCCAGACCTCTCCTGAAACTTTCACTAAATAATAAAAAATCTTAAATGATTAGTTCAACTTGCTTAGCTTGCTTACAACTTCCTATATAAAGCACCATTTTACACGTATGCCACCCTGCATCAACATACTAGAAGTTTTCTCAGACAGAAGGGGTAGACCCAGCCCAGCATAGACCCACCCCCTTTCTTACCAGCACAAAAATAAGACACACTAAAATGAGATTTTTTTTAAAATAAAATCACTTTTAAAACTTCAAATAGCATACACCATTCTGCATTTCGTCACTTTCTATTAGCAAAAGTTACTCAAAATGGAGGGTGTTATCCCCTTCCTCTAGACCCTTCTTAGGACGGATTTTCTTGCACCGGGTGACAAACTAAAGGATCCGGCAGACAGTGCCAGCCAGAGTCAACCAATACGAATGATTGTCACAAAAGAAAAGAACGCTGTAACTCACTTTGTTTTACATTTTGAACGGAAAACTGTACGCACACAGTGTATATGATATCTGGCCATAGTTAACATTTGACTCCAAAATGGCACCCATGAAATAAGTTGGCCAATCTCTCCCACCATAGGGTCTCTACAGCTAAGTAGTGCACAGTCCCCTCTAAAGAGTAACCTTTAGAGAGTTTACAGAGTTTCCTGTAAAGATTGAGAATTTATAGAGACAAAATTCACTGAGTTCAAAAAATGCCGAAAATTTTTTTCTGTTAGGAGGTGAAAACTGCATTTCAATAGCTTGTAGCGTTTGTAAGATATTAATTTTCAAAGAAATGCATTTTCCTCAAGATAAAGTGCATTATAGGAAATCTGTGACGTCATCGCGGCACATTAATTTGACATAGAATTGAATTTCTTTATGATATTGACGCCGCCCTAGAGCATATTTGGCAACTTTGTTTTTATGCCCTATATATGTAGATTTGTGCTAAATCTACATAGAAGCATATTCAAACATTCCAACAGTATCAAATTTCGAGGAAAAACAGGACATTCAATTATAAGCAAAAACAAAAGGAATCTGAGGCAATGTGCCCACTTAAAATTACATTCTGTGACCTTGATGAGAACTAGAGGTATTTTTTGACAAAAATAAGTACCATTTAATATGAGATATCTCAAGTTAGGAAAGAGTATTGCTGCGGGGTTTGGAGGGCATAAACTGGATTTTTTTCTCTTTCACATGAGACCCTTGTGAGGGGCCACTGAAAAATACCTTTAATCCCCAACCGCGTAGTTATTCTTTTATTTATCGCACAGTATGGTAAGGGGCGACGGCGGGCTTGACCATTATCTGGCAGGAGGGTCCTGATGAAAAAAGTATGTTTTCACCGATTTGGAACAGCCACCTTGACAGCAGATGCATTTTACTTTTTATGTGAAACGGGAGCGTTTGGGATGCCAAATTTTCTCCATGCTTGTGCCGCATCTGGGGAAGATTCGTATAACTGTATTTAGTGGCAAATTTGTGTTTTTGATTCCTTGCCGTAGGCAGGCAAGGAATCTATGCGATGGTGATGTCGTGCGTGTATATGTGTGTCAGTTAGTTAGTCAGTTAGATAAGACTTAACGACACACCAACACCATCGTGTTATACAGCGTCAACTAGTTAAAATACGTTGCAAGTCCTCCCCTTTAGTCGCCTCTTACGACAGGCGGGGAATACCGTGGGCATATTCTAAAACCCTCAGTCTACAGGGGGCGTGTGTATGTGTGTTTGTGACGCTGCTTGTAATTGCAATATCTCAAGATAGGAATGACCGACACTTTTCAGATTTGGTATATAGATTTGTCATGTTGAGAGGAAGAACCTTATTTTTGAAGGAGGTCAAAGGTCATCCGAGATCACCAGAGGTCAAAAACCGAAAACCTTGTAATCGTGATATCTCGAGATAGGAATGACCGACACTTTCCATATTTGGTGTATAGATTTGTCATGTTAAGAGAAAGAACCCTATTGTTTTTGGTAGAGGTCAAAGGTCATCTGAGGTCACCATAGGTTAAACTGCGAAAACCTCGTAAATGGCTTGTAATCGCGCTCTCTCCAGATAACGATGACCGACACTTTTCATATTTGGTATATAGATTTGTCGTGTTAAAAGGAAGAACCCTATTTATTTTTGGTGAATGTCAATGGTCATTTGAGGTCACCGAAGGTAGAAATCCGAAAAGTTCGTAATTGCGATATTTCAAGATAGGAATGACCAACACTTTTCATATTTGGTATATAGACTTGTCCTGTTGAGAGAAAGAATTCTATTGTTTTGGTAGAGGTCACAGGTCATTTGAGGTTACCAGAGGTCAAAGACCGAAAACTTTGAAATCGCGATATGAGAAGATAGGAATGGCCTATATAGATTTGTCATGTGGAGAGGAAGAACTCCATAGTTTTTGGTAGAGGTCAAAGGTCATCTGAGGTCACCAGAGGTTAAACTGCGAAAACTTTGTAAACGGCTTGTAAACACGATATCTCAACCGACACTTTTCATATTTGGTACATAGATTTGTCATGTTGAGAGGAAGAACCTTATGTGGTTTTGGTGAAGGTCTAAGGCCGTTTGAGGTCACTGGAGTAAAGTCGAAAAGCTTGAAATTGCGATATCTCAAGATAGGAACGACCGACACTTTTCATATTTGGTATATAGATTTGTCATGTTGAAACAAAGAATTCTATTGTTTTTGGTGGAGGTCAAAGGTCATTTGAGGTCACCAGAGGTCAAAGACCGCAAACCTTGAAACCCCGATACGTCAAGGTAGGAATGGCCTATATAGATTTGTCATGTTGAGGGGAAGAATGGTTTTGTTTTTGGTAGAGGTCAAAGGTCATCTGAGTTCACCACAGGTTAAACTGCGAAAAGCTCGTAAACGGCTTGTAAACACGATATCTCGAGATTGCAATGAAAGACACTTCATATTTGGTATATAGATTTGTCATGTTGAGAGGAAGAACCCTTTTGTTTTTGGTGAAGGTCAAAGGTTATTTGAGGTCACTGGAGGTAAAAAAGCTGAAAAGCTCGTAATCACGATATCTCAAGATAGGAATGACCGACACTTTCTATATTTGGTATATAGATTTGTCATGATGTGAGGAAGAACCATACTGTTGTTGGTGGAGGTCAAAGGTCATCTGGGTCACCAAGGGTCAAAAAGCAAAATTTCCCAAGGATTCCCAAGATTGTTATATGGGGTCACCAGTGGTCAAAAAGCAAACTTTCCCAAGAATTACCAAGATAGTCATCAGAAGTCACCAGAGGTCAAACAGCAAAATATCCCAAGTATCCCAAGATCGTCATCTGGGGTCACCAGAGGTCAAAAAGCAAAATTTCCCAAGAATTTTCAAGATCCAAGATCCACTGGAGTTGAATCCGTTTCTTTTTTGTTATATTTGGTGGGGTTCAAAGGTCATGTGAGGTCAGCAGAGGTCAAATTGTTAAAACATCGTAAAATGATGTAGTCAAGAAAGATAAATTTGAGGGATAAACCGTGCAGCAAAGCTCCCCATTCGGCAAGGAATACTAAGCCTTTGGGCTTTCTGGTTCTGACGTCAAACCCAAGTCCCTAACCGTAGTGAGTTCGAGGTCGACATTGGTCCTGCATGCACAGCAAGAATAGCTTCCCAAATGAAAAATTTCTACATTCGCCACTGCTAATATGATTTCATTTAGTTGCTTTCAAGTGGTATGCAAATATTGATGGCGCTACAGGACATTTCCTCTCCATGTTTCGTTTATTACAAGAAAAACCTAACTGCCCATGTAATGTAGTACACTCTGTACGTGTAAACTGACTTGAATATGCAATGTTTTTTCGGCGCGCTTCGGGCGCACATGTCACTGTTTTACTTTGAATAATTAGGCCTAATTCCTGTATGACAGCTTGAGTGATAATACTTTTTTCAAAACCACATACAACTCCCACAATCATCCTTTGTACCCCATCAGGATTCCCTGCATCAAAAACTCGATCGGTTCTAAGTCCGAGTTAAGAAATTATAAAAAAGTTTAAATAGTGAATTTAGTTGCCTACTTATTGGCCATTAAACGTCTTGAAAATAGCTTACTGGCTTTATTGTAATGCCCATAATTTTGAAAATGGTCCAGAATTCTCGGGGATCAACCTCTGGCCCCCATCTAGGCGTTGCTTTTGGGCCCAGCCTGGGGCACTGGGCCGGTCCCTTGACTCCTTATACACTTGCTTTGCGATAAAGTCGGTAAAACATCGAACACTCCCATTCAGAACTTATTGTCCTGGTGACGCCGCTGGCTTGGCAACGTAAAATCGCACTACGGATGTTGTTTGTGATAAGTGAACCTCGTTCTAAATTTAGTGTTGGTATCTCCAACATAACAAGCAGTTGGACATTTTCTGCATGAAATAATGTACACCACGTTGGCAGAATCGTAATTGTGGGCTCAGATATTTAGTTAGTTAGTTAGCTATTTAGTTAGATGAAATTTTACGACACACCAACACAAATGTGTTATATATATATATAGTGTCAAGCAAAGTTTAAATACAGTGTAAGTCCTTCCCGTTAGTCGCCTCTTACGACAGGCGGTAAATACCGTGGGCATATTCTACAACCTCCAGCCTACAGGGGGGTTGTGGGCTCAGTGACACTACTCAGTGACAACGGGGCTTATCGCATGGAATGTTACCCTGTTGTTTGTTAGCAGGTCTTAATTTTGGGCGCACAAGTGACAACTTGAGGTTGAGGGTTATTTGGTAGCAGTAGTAAAGTGATGCGCGAAGAGGTCACAGAGTGTACTATCTTCACTAAGTATTTTCCAAGAAGATTTTATTTTGCTAGATTTCATTTCTTTCCTTCCAGTAGAGAGTGTTGTTCAAGGTGAACGGATTCAATAATCGCTTTCTCTTTTACGTTTGTCTTTGATGAGTGATTCACGAGTGGCATGCCGCCCTTACCAAGTTGTTGTTTGATTAGGCCCAATGAGTGCCAATGAGTTGCAGAATAAGTTCGTGGATCTCCCTATTCTACCCACTGCAAGCGAGACCTTATCATTGTGTCTAGATTCCCCGAATAGTCTCTTATTCATCTGTTCATTCTGCAATTCACCGATGTACCTTCGTAATTCAATGCTGTTATTACTATAACATTCTAAACGTTGTAATACATTTATGGGAAATGACTCTTTCTAATCTCCTGCCTTCTTTTTATAGTACGCATAAGAAGTAGTTTTACCCCTTCTGTTCATTAGTAATGCTTCAAAGAAGATTTGATCATTTACAAGAAATTAAATTTCGTAACTCGGAAGAGTGAACACGGTATCGATACACAGAGGTATGGGTACAAACATAACATCCTTAACAATATAAGGATAGCGCTCGTGAACTATTAAATTTTCATGCCCCTGATATTATTACATATTTTTGTAGACAGATTGACCATAGACTGGTCAGTACTGTAACCATAAGAGATTGAACTTTTAGATACAAAATTTAGTCGGCCAGAGGAGACTTAAACGAAATCCAAGGGACTTTGCTTGAAGGCAGTTCTTTGCCGCTGAGTTAACCTTTCATCCTCAGGACGAAGTACACGCCAAGCATCAAACAGGCCCAGGCCATTCATTATATTAGGAGAGTCTGACGAGCTCTAGGATTGTTAGTACCGGTATGCAAATGATTGCTGCTACCTAGAACAGGGTCGAGACCTAGGTTCCAGTCACCAACAATTACAAAATAAGATGTATTGAAGTCCTCTACAACGACTAACTGCATCTGGAGAAAAAACCAGGCAAACTGGTATTTGGACCGTCAATTACAACAAGGGTTATAGAGAATTGACCATATCAACGATTACTGCAACTAAGTTACCATCCGGATCAAACTGCTCCTTCTTTACAAAGAAATTACAGCTCGGATTCACAAGAATTGCAACACCCCTAGAGGTAGCGCACCACTACGGTAATTATTCCTCCATTGACTTACACACTAACTTTGGTCCGTTTGTGGCCTCTGGACCCTTGAGTGATTCACGAGTGGCATGCCGCCCTACCAAGTTTCAGAGGGCACAAGCTACCCTCATATGAAAGCTAACGAGTAGGTCTTTCACAATAATTTCAAATTTGTGTACCATGACCGTTGAAATTTTGAGCTAGGAGAACTTGTATAATAGGGTGGTGGTTCCTGCTTTTTACGGTACTTCATTCAAAGTGCCATTTTACATCGCGGAAGGATATTTTTGCAGGATGAGTACTTCAGTACCAGATACACATCACAAATTGAACACATCACTTCAGCATCATGGTCCAAACTGTCCCCCAAAATTTTTTCTAGGGTGTTAAATTCGTAGGGTAGTATCCTCCGTGGAGATTCACCTTGAATTAGTGGTGTACTTACCTAGTAGTTGCTGCCGGGTGCAATGTAACATTCAGAGCCCCACTTAGACAAAACAGTATCTTCTAGGCCGACATCCCAATGTACATCTTGTAAGCAGTAAATGTGACTTTGTTGGCTCTTCAAAAAGTCAAACACATCACCTCTTTGCACTTGATCTCGCAGTACCCCACAAATTAGTGACGAAATTTTTTAATTTTTTTGTCATTTAGGAGCAAAGATTAAACCTCTTTCATACTTTGCATATTCACAGGTAATGACACAGAACACTGTTTTAAATATAAATGCAGAGAGAACTTTTTTACTGTCAACAAAGGAAAAAGGAAAGGCAAGGAAAGGAAAGACACATATTACTAAAAAAGAAATGAAAGTCAGAAGTGAATCCCAAAACAACTACACAAAAACAGAAAGTACAGTAACAGCTACCGCACTGCCCTAAACAAAAAATTGATATCTTGTCAAAGACAGTTAACCTGTTTTAATCAAAGGAAATAATCACATTTTATGTGCGTCAACCATGTTTTTATATTTTTTTCAAAACTCGAATGCACTTGAAAAAGTGTATTAATTTACTGCCATCAAAATACTGCCAAGGCTGCTCTGCGAAGAAGCACCCGTGGTTAAAATGTGAAATCCCAAACACTAATGATTGGGATGGGTGGTTGTTTGTGTCTTATGGTACAGTTAACAGCTACAAAGGTCGGACCAATTTGTCGGACAGATAGGGTGATCTTAAGCTAGCCGTACACTAAACGACTTAGCACACCGCAACCCAACTCGATCGTCGGGTCGCCCAACAGCCGTGAGGCGTGCAAGAATTTAAGACTGCGATTGGCAGTTTTAAGATCAGTTTTAAGTTGTGCCGACTTCAGTCGGGAAGAACCAACATGTTCGTTCTTCCCCACTTAAGTCGGCGCGACTCAAAACTGGTCCTAAAACTTCCAGTCGCAGTCATAAACTGATGCACACTATACGACTGTTGGAGATCCGACGATCGAGTTGAGTTGCGGTGTGCAAAGTCGTGTAGTGTACGGCTGGCTTTACACAATTGTTCATGTTATCCTCGCAGTAGGTATACGTCGCACCGACAGTTCATTTTTCGGCTTTCAATAAGGACTCATTACAACGAGTCCGTTTTCGCGGTTTGCGAGCTGTATACCTTTGTGTAGGTCAAAGTTTTAAAGAAAACTAATTCTGTACCCACGTCGGTGCATGAAGCATGCTCATATAAAATATGCTTATATCCAATCGCCATCCGTCTTACGGTATTCTCAGTACGGTACAACAGGGAAATTCGTGCCACTCCATCCCTCTTTCCCTCACTGAGAAATTCCTTGCAACTACCCATATTTTAAGTGATCTATGTGGTTATTCGTTCAATTATGTGCATATAAAATGATTACTTTCACTCACATGTGCAAAATAGAAACATACTCCCGACAAAGAGTTTTCACCGAACAAAAAAATACTGAAACATGCGATTCCAAAGTAATGAATGTTTAAATGCAAATTATAAGGCCTGGGAAGTGCCATTTCTTACAAACCAGTGGCTTATTTCGGAAAACATTTTACTTGGTATACGCTAAGCGCCAGGGGATGACGGCTATCCGCTTGGATAGTGCAATTGATCCCAACCCTTTCTCCTCGTGTTTACCGTGGCCCTGAAGGGACATTTCGAGATTTCGATATTTCGACATTTCGACATTTCGATATTTCCATATTTCGACTTTTTCGTTTCGATATTTCGACATTTCGATATTTCCATATTTCGACTTTTTCGTTTTGCTGGACAAGGCATACGCATGTAGAAATATAGGCCTATTATACAGCTGTTTACCGTGGCCCTGAAGGGACATTTCGAGATTTCGATATTTCGACATTTCGACATTTCGATATTTCCATATTTCGACTTTTTCGTTTCGATATTTCGATATTTCGACTTTTTCGTTTCGATATTTCGACTTTTTCGTTTCGATATTTCGACTTTTTCGTTTCGATATTTCGACTTTTTCGTTTCGATATTTCCATATTTCGACTTTTTTGTTTCGATATTTCGATGTTTCGACATTTCGATATTTCGACTTTTTCGTTTCGATATTTCGATATTTCGACTTTTTCGTTTCGATATTTCGACGTTTCGACATTTCGATATTTCGATATTTCGACATTTTTGTTTCGATATTTCGACATTTCGACATTTCGATATTTCCATATTTCGACTTTTTCGTTTCGATATTTCGACATTTCGATATTTCCATATTTCGACTTTTTCGTTTTGCTGGACAAGGCATACGCATGTAGAAATATAGGCCTATATACAGCTGTTGTTCTTTTGCAGTGCACGAGAGTCATGTAGCAAACAACGTGCAGATGGCTGACATCAGGTTTCGGAATGGAAGGATGGCTAGGGAAAGATTAATTAAATCTTATTTTAATCAAGGGTATGCGTACAAGGAGATCGTGGCCATTCTCTATACCCGTTATAATATTTCACTATCTGTCAGACAGTTGAAGAGGATACTTCGAGAGCATGGACTTTATCGAAGAAAACACCTCGACAGGTATGTAACAGCAATTTTAAGAAATTTCACGTAAGCCTATCTGTCAAGTGAAAGATAACTGGTGTGACAAAATGAATATATGCCTTTCACGTTGGATCTTGATCCTCTTAAAACTTCCAAATTACTTTAGCTTTTTCTCTTAGAAAATATTAGGGGCCTAATAGCTGTCTGCCAAACGCCTATTTCAATGAAATTGTAACCTTCGAAATCACGGAAGCATATATGTGTGTGTGTATGGCTCAGTACGTATGGGCTCGTTTTAAGCACGTATAGGGCGATGACGCAAGCACAGTGGTCACAATGACTGCCTATGACCCAAGGATGGACAGTATTTTTGTCGTGTAGAAAACATTCGTATTAGCAAGTAAACGGTTAAGAAGGGAGGGGAGGGAGTGATGTTGACTTTCAAGTTTGGTAGGTATAAAGTGGGTGGGTAGTGCTGTGTTCTCAATACACTTTCGCATTAAATAGGCAGTGCCAAATGAATTTCTGGCTGAAATAAACCTGTAAATTCAAACTGTAAAGCAGGGGCGGATTTAGGGGGGGTTCATGGTTTCCGGAAACCCCCTTTTTTCCTCAGGAAAAAATCCTAGAAAAAAATAACATATCAAGGCACAAAATAAATTAATTCTACCTTTTTTCGTTTTGCAGGTAGATTGGTAGTGTCAGTATGTACACTGCGGTATTTAACATTTAAACATTGTGTTGCATTTGTACACGACAGGTATGCAGGAATACTCAATTCCGTTACTAATAAAATGTTGTTTTTACAGGCGACAGTCGAACACCACCTTGGGCTGGAGCGCCTTGGGCTGGAGCGTGTATTGAGAACACAGCACTACCCACCCACTTTATACCTACCAAACTTGAAAGTCAACATCACTCCCTCCCCTCCCTTCTTAACCGTTTACTTGCTAATACGAATGTTTTCTACACGACAAAAATACTGTCCATCCTTGGGTCATAGGCAGTCATTGTGACCACTGTGCTTGCGTCATCGCCCTATACGTGCTTAAAACGAGCCCATACTGAGCCATACACACACACATATATGCTTCCGTGATTTCGAAGGTTACAATTTCATTGAAATAGGCGTTTGGCAGACAGCTATTAGGCCCCTAATATTTTCTAAGAGAAAAAGCTAAAGTAATTTGGAAGTTTAAAGAGGATCAAGATCCAACGTGAAAGGCATATATTCATTTTGTCACACCAGTTATCTTTCACTTGACAGATAGGCTTACGTGAAATTTCTTAAAATTGCTGTTACATACCTGTCGAGGTGTTTTCTTCGATAAAGTCCATGCTCTCGAAGTATCCTCTTCAACTGTCTGATAGATAGTGAAATATTATAACGGGTATAGAGAATGGCCACGATCTCCTTGTACGCATACCCTTGATTAAAATAAGATTTAATTAATCTTTCCCTAGCCATCCTTCCATTCCGAAACCTGATGTCAGCCATCTGCACGTTGTTTGCTACATGACTCTCGTGCACTGCAAAAGAACAACAGCTGTATAATAGGCCTATATTTCTACATGCGTATGCCTTGTCCAGCAAAACGAAAAAGTCGAAATATGGAAATATCGAAATGTCGAAATGTCGAAATATCGAAACAAAAAAGTCGAAATATCGAAATGTCGAAACGTCGAAATATCGAAACGAAAAAGTCGAAATATCGAAATATCGAAACGAAAAAGTCGAAATATCGAAATGTCGAAACATCGAAATATCGAAACAAAAAAGTCGAAATATGGAAATATCGAAACGAAAAAGTCGAAATATCGAAACGAAAAAGTCGAAATATCGAAACGAAAAAGTCGAAATATCGAAATATCGAAACGAAAAAGTCGAAATATGGAAATATCGAAATGTCGAAATGTCGAAATATCGAAATGTCCCTTCAGGTTAGGATTCTTAAAAGTGTTACCACTTTTGACATAACGAAATCATTCGCTATATGCGCACAAAAAATGGTGTTTTTACACAATGACGGTATTATGTTATACATGTATAATATATATATGTATATATATATATGTGTATATATATGTTTGTGTATTTATATATACATACATACATACATACATACATACATACATACATACATACATACATACATACATACATACATACATACATACATACATACATACATACATACATACATACATACATACATACATACATACATACATACATACATACATACATTATTATTGTTAACCGAGTCCGCGTGTTGGATCCTCATAGTAAAAATAGGTATACACGTATTCTCCAAGTAAAACCAAGAAAATGTGCGAACATCTGCGAATATATATATATATATATATATATATATATAATATATATATATATATATATATATATATATATATATATATATAGATATATCCTTATAATATATATAAAGAACAAAGAAAACACACAAGAATCGAAGCAGGAAAATCATTTGGTACAACCCCCCTTTTAGCAGGAATATTGAGACCAATATTGGAAAGAAATTCTTCGAAATCTTCGATGAAGATTCCCACCAGGTAATAAATTACAGAAAATTTTAATAGGAACACAGTAAAATATACAGTTTCATGCCAAACATCAAAAACGTAATTGACGCCCACAACAAGTCTATAACCCAAAGTATACGCGGTCCCCCCACAATCCGTTGTGATTGTAGAAATAAAGAGCTGTGCACCTTGGACGGTCAATGCCGGGAAGAAGGAATAGTCTACTAGGCAACTGTCATACCTAAGGAAACCTCTGACAAGCAAACATACATCGGCATCTCTTCCACAGAATTTAAAGCCCGCTATAATAACCATAAGAGTGCTTTCACCCACCCAAACAAAACAAACAGAACTGAGTAAGCACATCTGGTAACTAAAAGATCAAGACATCGACTTCGATATAAAATGGAAATACTAAAACGCGGTAAACCTTACCATACTACAACCAAACGCGGTAAACCTTACCATACTACAACCAAACGATGCAATCTATGCCTATACGAAAAGTTTTATTTAATGTACAAGCCTCTAGAGGCTTCCCACAATAAGCTTTCAGAACTAATGTCCAAATGCAGACACTCAAGTAAGTTTCTCTTACTTTCCAAACGCACGCACACAAGATTTAAGACGCAAGTTAATACATGAATACACCACCTGTTACTTTTTCTTGTTGGTTTGATACTCTTCAGTCGCACTCAATCACCTGAAGAGTGAAGGCATGTTTCCTTCACGAAAAAAAGTTGTCTTGATTTATATACTATATTACGTGTTAGTCCGACTCAATTGTTTATATTCTTATATATATATATATATATATATATATATATATATATATATATATATATATATATATATATATATATAAATATATATATATATATATATATATATATATATATATATATATATATATATATATATATATATATATATATATATATAGCATTAAAGTCCGTGTGTTGGATGCAACGAATAAGAAATGATGAAAAAGAGAGTGTGCATCATGATCCAACTGAATAATTTATTGAATAAAAAATTTATAAAAATTTATTCAATAATTTATTGAATAATTTAAGTATAATGTCATGAGTAAGTAAATGATAATAATTACGTAACAATATATATATATATATACATAGGTATACACGCAATAAATTGTTATAATGCTACGAGCACACAGAAATAAATTTCTGTGTGCTCGTAGGATTACAACAATTTATTTCGTGTGCGTCATTTACAATTGTTATTATAATTTAATATATTATCTCCTACGAAGCATTGTTACGTAATTATTATCATTTACTTACTCATGACATTATACTTACTGTATTGATTTTGCGTGCGCGGCATTTCTGTGGGCTCGTAGCATGATGACGAGTCCTTGCTTGTGCGTCATTTATGTTTGAAATAACAATAGATAGTTCTCACGTGACGTCATAGGAGCTTTTCAAGTGTATTATTTCAGCCATGTCTGAGGGCAACCCCGGCATGTGTGTACAGGCTTGCCCTCAGACATGGCGGTTGCTAACCCCTAGCTGTGACGTCACTGAGAACTATCTATTGAATATCTCATCAACTATGACGCATTGTGACGTAATTATCATTTTATTACTCATGACATTATGCTGACTGTATTGATTTTTAGTGTTCGCGGCATTTCTGTGAGCTCGTAGCATAATGACGAGTTTTTGCGTATGCATCTGCATCTCTTTATGAAGTCCGCTTAGTATGAACTTGTTTTTATTCTAACTGGTACCGTTGTAGTTTCATATACCGCCAATGTGTTTCATCCCTAGCTTTATTCAAGATACCACCGATTTCCTTAATAAAGTATCGTGCCTACCTATTTTGCCTGACGGTACCCTACTGGTCACCATGGACGTCACCTCCCTATATACTAATATCCCTCATGACACCTTTTAAAGCGAATGCAGCCTACAGAGATTCCGGCTGATGATATTGCACTTTTGATTGATTTTGCTCTTAAGCATAACCATTTTGAATTTAATGATAGACATCTACAAACCAACTTGAACGTTACAGCTATGGGAACAAAGATGGCCCCTATACCTATGCTAATATTTTTATGTCTGAATTAGAAGGTCAAATTCTTCAAAATACTGAAAACAAACCTTTATTTTATTGTCGATATATTGACGACTTTTTTTTTTGTATGGACTCACGGCGAGGAAGAATTGCTCAAATTCGTCGATGTAGCCAACAATACCCATGCTAAAATTAAATTTACTAAAGAATACTCTCGTAATGAGATTCCTTTCCTGGATGTTCTCGTCTCACTTAAAAACGGCGAATTATCTACTTCCATCTATTCGAAACCTACAGACACTCACACTTATCTTCGGTACGAAAGCTTTCACCCACATAACGTCAAATCTTCTCTAATTTACAGTTAAGCTATTCGCTTGAAACGTATATGTTCGGACCACGTACACTTCGAGCATCGCATTCACGATCTTTCTATACGACTCATCGACAGGGGATACCCTTTGAGCTTGATCAAACAACAAATTGCCAAGGCTCGCCTTGCTACCCGTGAATCACTCCTTAGGTACAATCGTAAAAGAGAAAGTGACAATCGCATCCCGTTTGTGGGAAAACACCCTACCACTAGGAAACTATCCAAACAAATTAAATCTTCTTGGAAAATACTTAATGAAAATACTTCACTGGTGGACCTTTTCGCGCAACCCCCCATTATTGCTACCAAACAATCCCCTAATCTCAAATCGTTACTTGTTTGTTCAAAACTGAGACCCGCTAACAGACAACAGGGAAATATACCATGTGACAAGCCGGGCTGTCAGATTTGCAAACACATGTTAACCGGTGTAACTGTCCACGCTGGACCTTACAACTGCGATTCTTCCAACGTAGTATATATCATTTCATGCAGAAAATGTCCGACTGTTTGTTACGTTGGAGAAACTAACACCAAATTCAGAACGAGGTTCAATAATCACAAACACAGCATCCGTAGTACGAATCTCAGTGGATTTCCCGTTGCTGAACACTTTAATAGTAGGGATCACACAACTGATGACGTGAGGTTTGTCATTGCCTGCGGGGGATTTCGGTCTACTGACGACCGTAAACGTCACGAACTTAAGCTCATCCTCCGTTTAAGTAGCCATACGCAAGGTTTGAACAGAGATTTGTCATATCTATCAGGATACAGTTTTTTCAAGTAATCCTGTTTCCTTCTCATTGCAGCTACGTACGGTATTCCAAAGTATCAACGTCAATTCGATTTTTTTTTTATATATTAGTTATTGTACTGGTAACCCACATGCTGTTAAACTACACTTTTTCATCATCGACTCATATCGTGGAATTAATGTAACGGTACTAAACAATGTGCAGACTCGCTTGTTTTGAAACTTGTGTTAAATATCGCTTGCACATTTACGTGGTATTCTTGTAAGTAGTTACTTACTGGATTTGATACTTAGACTACTTCGTTACTTGACAATATTATAAGCTTCCATATCTTGTGGCTATGCCGCTACATTACTATCAGACTATCATCGTTTTGATTTTGTATACTCACTTCATTTTTAACACGACTTTCGATTCAAACGACTGTATTTTGAGATTATGTCTGTTACGTCACTTTACAATATTTTGGGTAGACTAGCGCACTTCATATTAACTAGTGTATAAGAGCACACACACATTTAGCTGCGTACTTTTTGATCACGTACCTACAGTTTGAAATTAAATATTTTGTTTGTGACGTCACTTAAAGGTCAAAAGCAGTCGCCCCAAACTTTTTGAAACAATAGCTAAATGACACAGATTTCTTCTTATTTCTCTTCCAAGTATGTTTCATAATATTTTAGGACATAAATATTGCATATTAAAGGTAAACCAAGCAGTTGCACCTTGTAAATTTTACAATTAAGTGAGAAAAATACTGTCACATGATTCTCAAGAGCCATTCTGGAAATAGGATAGTCTACTATACAGTTCTTTATTGGGGTGACTGCATTCTCCCTTTAACTACATTTCATTTCAAATGTCAAGTAAAGCGTAAGTAATATTATATACGTGCTTTCTTGCTCTTTCATCTCAAATTTGTGTAACGGTTGGATTTCATACTACAGTTGACAAAGCCTCCAGGAGGGGCGAAAATTTCTGTTTCAATAAATTGTTCAGTTGGATCATGATGCACACTCTCTTTTTCATCATTTCATATATATATATATATATATATATATATATATATATATATATATATATATATATATATCTTTATATATAATGTGTGTGTGTGTATATAAAATAGAATTCATAGTTGTGAAACAACACTGGAAATAGTGCTCAACCGATGGGAGCGAGTATAAATCCAAACAATAAGTAAACTCTATGACATTTTCAAGATACAAATTTGTTTCGTATGGGCTTGTAGCCCACACTCTTCAGTCTTAAAATGTGATATCCAAATTGTGATAACGAATGCTTTCAGAATCTAGACTAAACCTAGCCAGATGGAAATGGAAAGTTATTTTTGTATACGCCTTGGCTATGTAACATTAGCCTATGCAAAGCCCAGCACTACCAGCAAGGGTAGTAGTCTAGTCATCTGGAATATGACTGCTACAGTACACAACAGGATAGTAGGATGACCTCAGCACCTCATCTATGTATCCCAAAATACCCGCATCTGTACACAGCTCTTAACACAGATGTGTGAGTCATGCTGTAACTTCCTTCTAATTCTTGTGCCTATCTCACTATTTGCCTTATACCTGCAGCTGTCTCCATCCTAATATAGCCTAACATGTGTCCTTACCACTGACCCTGACACAAAACACAATGCAACCCCTAGTATAGGCCTAGTATGGTGCATGCAGTACAAAACAAAACAAGAATGACACCTGCAGCCAATGTCCTTTAGTTATAGTAAGCCAAACCTCACTGTATTAAGTCAAAACTAGGCCTAGGCCAATATGTACCTTTAAAAATAAAAAGTGATGCTCATAAGATTTGGGCTAGCCTGAACGCTTGGGCTCCTGCAATCGATTTGGTCATAAATTTACTGAGAAATGGAGGCCTCGGGTAGACCAACGTTGACCTGTCGCGAAAAAGCTCCCTGCACAAAGTTTGTACAATTGCTGGTTCAATGTGACTGGCCGATGTGCAAATTCAGTGAAGAAAAACGTGTTTATTTTTAACTTCATTGTGACTAAAATACAAAATTACTACAAGAATCTTACTATCAAGTCAGATGCTACTACCTCCTCGTCTGTGGTTGATGTGGATAACTTACAAGGAAAGATTTTGACATGTTTCTGAACACGGAAAAGTGTAATTTGTACGTGTTTCAATGTAAGTTCAACGGCGTATAAGAGCGACTTTTGCCCCTTTTTAAAATGGCGGCCGAGTCCCCATGCGATCACAGCTTTTTCGGGGAGTCCGCCCTGCAGTTCCTATATCCTGCTTTATGTTTACACTTCAGAACTTACACACTGGGCGCTTAAATTGTCGGATAACTGCCTTTTTTGCCCAATACTCAAACGGTTAACCGTACGAAGTTGAACGTACACTGCTTTCACTTTTGTGACCAGTCACTGCCATGATTTCACGGGTCTCATGGCCCGTTTTGTCAAATGCTGTGCAGGTTGTTGCCCTGATACAATGATTTTGATCTTGCCAACTTATAACATTTGTCAATTAATTTCAGCGATCCATGACAATTTATGTCTTGATTCTACAAACCCTAGCTATCCGTTATTCACTTTCTTGACTTTCATTGCCTAATTTGCTAAAAGTCATTACAGTAAATATTTGAGATAATGCCAGAGCAATTTATTTCTGACATGTAATAGTTTGTTGTTGTACATTGTAAGGAACCTTGCTAGTGCTTAGGCCTAGTTCAACCAAGTATTGGCTATGCTAGCTGGCTGACTGACCTTTCAAAATATGTACTCCCTATACTTTGTGGCGCGTGTAGTTGAAGCTTCTAGTCTTCCAGCTTCAATACTCTTTACGTCACTTTCAGACAGTTGTGGAAATCTACAAGTAGGCTACTGCTATTTTCTTTGTCCACATCACATGGCTCAAATTTGAGATCAAAGCAGGGATATCCATTGTTACAGGTGTTGTTGACCTTTGCAGTATAGTACTGTTCTCTGTATACTGAGTATGGTCCAGAAGGTAGACCCACTACAGTTCTGTTGCATAGCAACAACAGACAGTCTTGATACACCTCCAAAGAGGTAGTGTTGCTACTGACATCTGCATGTTAATGAGGCTAACTGTCCGTTATTGCAAAAATAACGGATTGTTTTTAATGGTCACATGATGCTTAATTAGCCAATGGGAGCCAAGAAAGTGAATAACAGATAGCTAGGGGTTGTAGAAAGGTTAATATCAACAGGACTTCTGCCTAAAGTGTCTGTGTGTCTGAAGCGACTAAGTTCACCCAAATCTTTGTTAACTTCGGACATGACAGTGTCACAATTAATAATGTATTGAATTTCTAAGCATTTCCTTTTACGATCATTAGGAAAACCTCCCGAAAGTGTAGCAAACTTCAAATCCCCTGAAGAATGATCAGCAGTGTTATTGTTGCAATGTTCCTCAATGGGTAGGACCTGGACTTTTCTCCTGATAGAGGAAAGGTGGTTGTTGTCTTTCGTAGTTAACCATGGCAACTTACTCCAAGGTACTATTATTTAAAGGTCCCTGGAACTTACTCTATTACATATTAAGAAGTTTTTCAAACATTAAATGATTAACCATCATTGTGAAGAGGACATTTTGGAGTATATAAAACAAGTTTATCCACGTTCGACTGAAAAAGAACTGAGGACGAAAATTTTGATAAAAGGAGAAAGGGTGGCAACAGAAAACAGCAAAACACACACTTAAGGACAATGTCGGTCTGCTCATTGAGCAAATGATCGCAACGTTCCCATATGATATATATATATATATATATATATATATATATATATATATATATATATATATATATATATATATATATATATATATATATATATATATATGAAATCTGGAGACATAAATAAAAGATGGACAAAAGAGAGTACTGAGTTTGTTAACGTCAAATATTTCCACCCCACCAGGGGCCTTCTTCAGTGACTTTGACGTTAACAAAAACAGTACTCTCTTTGTCCATGTTTAATTTGTCTTCGGATTTTCATCTACTTTTTCATCTCAAAGAGTACACGTGGAACTTTTACTTATTTATCTCATATTATATATATATATATATATATATATATATTATATATATATATATATATATATATATATATATATATATATATATATATATATATATATATATATATATATATATATATATATATATATATATATATTATAGTATCCACTAATTAGTTGCAGGCGGGCACAGGCGTCTGGGTTAGAAGAGAGCAGGCTGTAGCCTCTAACGTTGGGCCGAAGAAATTTTTCGGGCAGATTTCTGAGCCAACTCGGACAAATGAGAGAAAGGATTCAAGTAAGGATTTTATGCCAAAATATGCTGTATATGTAGACATGCTTGTGCACAGTATGTTCTGTGATGGTGACACTTATTATATGGACAACTGCAAACTACAAATTTCCAGTATGAACTTCTCGGAGCATACCAACATTGCATCTCTCCTTGAAATGATGGTAGAATCAACAAGTATACATATTAAATACCGTAGTTTGCGGTTCCTCCATTGACGTCACAGATTTGCTTTGGCTGGGCCTATATAGTCTGCAAAAATTTCGTTCGACCTCATGGATTTTGTGGTTATTGTTGCATGTTTCCGAGTTGCACATAAAATAGGCCGATATGACGTTGTGACCAGATTTTCAAGTGAACGATTAACCAGCTGGTGTGGTCAACAGGAATGATACCTCTTTCTCGGTACGATTTTGTCTATGCTTTCTCCAGATACGGCGAGACGTGCCCGAATAAAAAGGTTCGTCATATCGCGTGTGTATCTCTACGTCATCATTAGCCACGACCTTGTCGAGTGGTAGTCTATTTCAGGTTACCGGGGCCTATCTGTTGTAGTTTTAAACAGGTTCAATTTTTTTCATCGGACTATATTGAATCACAGACAATGAAAGTTTCTTATTATCATAACGTTTTCCTACGATTTATTTTGCGACACGATTACCTGTGATGTCGCATAATATCGTGTTGAATCGTGCGTTTCGTTTCGTATCCTAATCTGAACATCTCCTTTATGATCAATTGCCGAATCAGAAAAGTACATGTCAAGCATTTTCATACTACCCGGTTCCAGACGGTGCCGGCTGCCTAATTGCGCTTGCCGGCTGGTGCAGGGCGCTGCCGTTTGCTGCCGGCCGGGGTCGGGTGCTACCGGGCACTGTTCGGCTGCGACAGTATGAAACATCTTGGAATGAGCTATTTACAGTATAATGAGACATTTTGACGAGGTTTTAACAGTTTTATCCCTCGTATGCCCAAGTGACTTTTGACCTCCAACAAAATCAAAAGGTTTCTTCAATTCATTGTAAGCTTTGGCACCCCATGAGAATCATCAAAGCTTCCCTTTCTAAGATGCGATGTTTAAAAGGTGTTTGACCTCTGATGCCCTTACATAAGCTTTGGACTCCACCAAACACAGTAAAGGTCTTAAACTTAATGTGGGAAGCAGCTACGTGCGGAGTATGACATCCATCAGAGGTACTCTTCTTGCGATATTCTGGCTACGAGGTATTCACAGTTAAACTCTCGGCGACCTCAAATGGCCTTTAACGTCCACCAAAAGCAATAAAGTTCTGGATTAAATTTGAAGCATACATATGTCGGGTGTGAGATCCCTCAAAGCTAACCTTTTTAGAATCCTGTTAACGAGTTTTTCACACTTTGACCTCCGGTGAACTCAAATGACGTTTGACCTCCACGTAAAAGAGGAGGCTCTTTAAACCACATGCTAACTATGCAATTATCAAGATAACCCTTCATGAAATATCGTGATATCGTATTTACCAGATTCACCGTTTGAAGTCTGGTACCCCTATGAGGGTTTTTGTACTCAATATGGAACATCTACATGCCTCAGAATGAGACCCCCTTTTAATTTCTTGAGATATCGTGATTACAAGTAGTTCACATGGTTTTCGTAGTTTCGCCTTTTGGTGACCTTAGACGACCTTTGCCCTGCATCAAAAACTACAGAATTCTTTCTCTTAATATGACATAAAAATGCACAACAAATAGTTTCATGGTTGCTGTCTTGAGATACCATGTTTACAGTGTTTCGGTTTTTTACCTCTAGTAACCTCAACTTACCTCTGACCTCTACCTAATCTACAGGGTTCCTATCACGCGATCGTTATTGCATAGAATCATAGGCATGCGGGATTTTTTCTCCTGGCTGAGCCCTTTTATCCGAGAAGAACCCTTTTTATGCTAGCAAATTCCCTTAGTTTTACCCGAACCCCGGGGGATCTAGCCCCAAGATCCCAGCTGATATGCCCAGACGTAGATTCCTTACGTCTTCAGAAAGTGGAATCAAAAAGGAGGTAGGGCATACCAGTGTCTTGGACAATGGGAAACTGTTGAATACATAAAGTTATTATTCGTTCAAACTGTTTGTCCATAAGAGGAAAAAATGTGGCTCATTTGGTTCCAACAGTGAAGAAAACTTTAACGCCTCTTTCCCGTATAAATTCTTTTTTGTTGTCACACAAATTTCATCTATACACGTGCAAATTGCATATATCATGTAATATCATAACCATATTACTAAGTTGATTTAAAGAGGAGAAAAAATATACAATCCATGTCTGCACCCCTAGCATTTACTTTAAAACTTTTGGACCTTTCGGGAGTTTCACTCCATTATGGTGCCATCACAACGCTACTTTCATGAATGTAATTAACTAGTTAAATTTGTATAGCGCCCTCGTTTGTCGTTTTGTGAATCTTGTAAAAACGGCCTGCCGTCTCAAACTCTGCATTATTCTCGTTCTGTTCTAAACATTATGGATGATGTACTTAACCTCTTTACTGGGCGAACGTGGACTTTAATTGTCCTGACCATGTAGAACATGACTTTTGGAGAACACCAAGAAAAGTAATTAGAACTAGGCCACTTGCATGTAGCTGAATGTGTATCAGCATATTGCACGTATAGCTGGTCTCAAATCAGCCACATCCTTAAAATTAAAGGAATATTCCAGTGAAAATTTCAGAGGATCCTAAATGAAAAAGAATAATTATCAAATGCCCCTCAAACCCTAGACCCATGAGCTTGTTCATAACTCAAAATATTCCTATTTGAAGACAGGTTATTCTTGTGAAGAACAAACTTCTAGTTCGCTTCAAGGTTACAAAATGTTACGTGCTGGCAAATTGCTTCTCAAATGTTTTGTTATTCTTTAGAAGTGGACTGTTTGATGTGGCTTTGAAACTTGACACCAATGAAACATTGAATAACATTCCTTGTAGTTTAACCTTAATATGTAGTGAGAATAAAGGTTACAAGTCTATTATAAGGGTCTGCTTGTTTCGTTTACATGTGTCAAAATTATGAAGAACTACAAAAGATGCTCACTTAGTCTGCCTGTATGACATAAAAGATTTCACATACTGCAAAACACTGCGAAAACTTATGCCCAGGGGCCGTATTCATAAAGACTACTTACGCACAAAAATTTGCGCAAGTCAGACTTACGAACCGTATCTTGCTTAGTCGGTATTCACGAAGGGAAAAGTGCGTAAATATTTTGCGTAACTTTGAGCAAGCTTCAGAGTTGTCGTAAGTATAAAATAGCCATATAGTTAGGGGATAAATGCGAGGGTGCCCGGTCTTAAATGTGATTTGAGACCGACGATGACGTCATCACAGAGGCTGAGCGGACCGAGGCGACAGCCGAGGTCCGCTGCCTCTGTGATGACGTCATCGGAGGTCTCGAATCACATTTAAGACCTGGCACCCTGCTTTTATCCCCATTCATAAACACTCAACATTAAAATGTTGGGAATCGACAAAAACATTGAATTTTCGACAAAATTTTACAGATCAAATTTTAATTCTCCCAGCTAACTTCGGACTCTATTATGACGTCATGTTTAGTTTCTTGCGATAGTAGCGAACAACTTTAAGCCAAAAGAAAGTGGACAACCACGCAAATATTTTCAGTTAACATATTGATTGTAATCTCAGTTCATCGAACGAAATTTAACTGGATTAATTTAACGCAAAATCGTTTATCTCTGAATTATCCTACATCGTTGTAGAGATGAGGCTGAGCATTAAAACAAGAGAACTAACTTCTAGCTGGCTATTGTTTACAGTGAAGTTCTACTCCACGAAAGTTTCACAGAGGTAAATAAATACACAGTGCTGTGCAGTTACGGTCTACTGTAATATATTGTGTGCAGTGCAGTGCGACATTCAACGACATGCGCATGCGGACATTTGACTGCAAGTAGTTAAAGCACAAGATCGTTCAAGATCCTTTAGCCTTTTTAGAAGAGGATTATAGTGTTGGTAACTTTGAAAATGTGTTCAAGTTTTTAATAGAGATTATGCAGGCCTAAAGTTAGGACTAGCTTAAACTGTTTACAACATTAGGCCTAGTTCATAAGAAGCCTAGCTCGGCGTAGAACTAGAACTGAAGACCGTGCTGGCCTGTTATGTCTGTGAGTGTTAGCGGAATTGGTCCAAACGTAAAAAGCTGACAGTGACACTGTCAGTAAAACCTGTTTACCATTGCTCTGCATGTCATAGTTATAACACAGGCCCCATGCTGGCATTAGCAGCACAGAGACCAAATTCACTTTTCTTTACCATGCAGTCCAACTTAGGAAAATATGGAGTGGAATATTTGTAACAGGCAGACTGTTGTACCCTTGGCATATACTGTAAGGTTATAGCCCCTATACGCTCTTTTAGCCATACCACTGCCAGTATCCAAGAAGATGAATATAGTTTTGCTAGCATTCATTCATGGGATGAAATGAGCATTATGCTTTGGAATGGTTATAGCTACAGGGGTGCTAGGCATAACAGTGTAATACTACAGTAGTTTACAGTAACTGGTTTTCTTACTCAGATGTTTATGTTGCTATGGTAACACATCATGGACAAAGCATAGTGCACAATGCAGTAGTAACAGTGATATTCAATTCACCTTGAAAAAGTAATTCTCCTAAACTGGCAAAGGCCAGTCTCGAATGCGATTCGAGACTGGTCTCGAATGGTTTTCAGCCAATCAGAATGCAGGAAATCAATAAAGGTGTTTATGAATAGCACATACAAAAGCCCGCGTTGTGGATATTTGTGTAGAGCGTAGGACCGCGCGTGTAGCCATAGAAGAAGCGTGTCATTTTAGCAATAACAGTCAACGTGATTGGCTCAAAATGTGACAAAGCAAGATACAACCGCACACACGATTGGCTCATGTGCATGTATTGCAGTTACGAAGCGTATCTTTACGAACTGCGTAGGCCTAAGTTGTTTTCGTGAATACCACTTAAGAAAGTTCTTACGCAGTGCGTAAGTATTTTGACTTACGCAAGAACTTACGCAAATGTTAGTTAATCCCGCCCCTGGTCCTTTTTGCCATTTATTTAAAAGACTTAAACGGTCTGAGTAATTTGTCTGATGCAATGATGATGTTCAAGCTTGCCTTAAATTATTCGCTTTGTTGTACGCGGATGACGTGGTCATTCTAGCTGAGAACGAGACATGGGGTTTACATGGGGTGAAAAACTATTGTGAAACTTGGCACATAACTGCCAACACAAGCAAACCCAAATTATTTTCCCCGGGTTGAAGTCAGACGTACACCATCAATTTATTTCGGTGATGACACTATCGATGATGTGGGTGATTTACGTATATCTTGCTATTACGTTTAATTTTAACAAGAACTTTACTAAGGCAAAATGTTAACGAGTGGGTCAGGCAAAGAAAGCTCTTTTCAGTTTGCTTATTAGGTCTTACAGCCTGACGCTCTCTCTCTTGATCTACTGTTGCCTTTTCGATCAGGTTGTTACTCCAGTTTTACTTTATGGTAGCGAGATTAGGGTTTCGAGGATCCTAGACAAGTGGAAGCTTTCCATCTTAATTTTTGCAAGTAAAATCTGAAAGTATTTAGGAATTCACACCAAATATGGCTTGTGGAGAGCTTGGGAGGTACAAGATTACTCCAGTTATTGCGGGAAGAATTCCCGTATAGCATATTGGGGTAGTAGATTGACAAACAGTAAGGATATGAAGCTGGCAGGTGTGATGTATAAGTTCCTACGAATTTTAAACGACAAAACTATTTACAATCGCCTTGAATAAATCGGATTAAAAACATCCTTAAAAACAAGCACGCCTTTTATCTGGAATCATAATTATAATTTTATCGATACAAACTAGCTCTACAAAATAATTGGTTTAAGATTAAATGATATTTACGCACAAGAATGGCGTTCTGATGTAAATGGCTATTCCCAATGCAATTTTACAGGATTTTTAAGCGGGATCTTAAACTAGAAAAATACGTACCGTAATAAATTCTTCATCTAAAAAATAGGTTAGATCTTTGTAGGCTCCGTTGCAGCAACAGCAGAATCGCCACTGTGAGCCGCAAATATCGGGATATAGATTCAATGAACGAATTTGTATGTCATGTAATCAAAGTAAACTAGGAGATGAATATCACTACTTGTTTGAATGCCCATCATTTTCCTGAGAAATGTCTATTTTCTTAAGGTCGTACTACTTCACAAAAAACCATAACACCCTTAAAAAGGAAGAATTTTGTAATACAGGCAATAAAGAATTGTTAAATTTAAGCTGTTTTTGTTCTAAAACCTTAAGTCAATTTCAATTTTTCTTAAGGCGTGTTTTCCATTGTCAAACGGGCAGGCTGTTGATATTTGCAAGTGTTGTTGTTTTCTTTTCTTTTCTTTTCTTTTCCTTTTTTCTCCTACTTATCTTAGTTTTCTTTGGGATTTCATACGCTCTTAAATATGTTATAATATCTTTGTATGATTCATAAATATTTGAGTCTTCTTACAGGATGCTCAGAGAATGATAATACACAACGAAACAAAATGCTGTGAAATGGATATTTTGTTCGAAAATTCATAACTTTCAAATGCAACATGCAACATGCTAGTGAAAAGGAATTTACACCAATAAAAATAGAAGTTTCCTGAATTATGAAACTTTTGTATTTTATCACCATAGTATCCCTTTTAACTGGTTTGTACAGGGGCGGCGATCTGTTAAAATTATTAGGGGGATACCTGCTTGAGTGAACACTTTGGGCCTCCGGCCAAGGGTACAGGGGACCACCCTGTTGGGGTCCCGGGGCAAAGTCCCTCGAAGCCAAGCGATTTGGTGCATTTTAGGGGACACAGATGCATATTTCTGATCTAAAGTTCTCCTCAGCTGCAATTAATAGGCTGATATAATTATTCACATCAAAAATGTGCGTAACATTTATTGTTTCTGTATAGCTCTAAATATTGGGGGACATTTGATATTATGTTCCCCCTAAAATATTGAGGGGACTGTCCCCTGCACCCCCCCCCCCATGATCGCCGCCCATGGGTTTGTGTAGCTAAAGTGTTGCCAGGAAAGTAACCTCTTTTCCACATTATTATTATTCCACGTTTTCATGATATCTTTAACAATCGGGGATACGACTTTAACTGACAGGGCCTGTTCAGAAGAGATCTCCAGTTGTGCCTACAGGAACTGAGTAAACATCACGTTACTGTTTGGGTAACGAGAGATTTATTGACTATTGGTGGCCCTTCGGGTTGAAAAGACAGAGCAATGACAGGCGCAATAGGATTTTTAGATTGCTCTCTCCCCGAAGAGCTCGAGGCGCTCAGCAATGCTCAAAAATATCAACATTTTGATGAGTTGTTAGAGACAGCGAAGTGCCCATTGTATATCTATAGAGGGATTTCAATCACGTGACTTTAACCAACTAGACGCAATTTTGAAGGGCAAGATCGCGCGTCATTTTTGTTTTGACGGGCACGCGTCCATTGTGTCACAGAAGTATCTATGGTTAGTCTATGCGCGTGTGCTGTAAATACACTTCGTGCGTGTGTGTTTTGCCCCTCAGTGCCTGGGAAGCCATTGCGCGTGAAGTCACATGAAATCCCTCTATAGTAAAAGTATAGGCATACAAGCCCTTCCTCTTCCCACTCCGAGTTCGGGCAAAATATATTTCTCAGCAGATGTTTGGAAGAACGGGCAATGTTTCGGGTACCGAAATGCATGTTGTTCTATTCTAGAGCAGTGATTCTCGCGGCCCTCGGGCCCTATCGGTGCTGCTCCTGAATTGATTTTAGGTTTTGAGAAAAACCATATTCGACAAGAACAAAACGTAGAAAGGTGGAAATCAAATTATGTAATATTAAGTCAATACTTGACTCCTTCCAAGTTTGCCCTCCTGAAGGGGGCTATAGAGGGATTTCATGTGACGTCACGCGCAATGGATTCCCAGGCACTGAAGGGCAAAAAACACACGCAGTAAGCGTATTTGCATCACACGCGCACGGCATAACCATAGATACTACTGTGACACAACGGACGCGTGCCCGTCAAAACCAACTTAAGAGACGCGCGATCTTGCCCTTCAAAATTGCGTCTAGTTGGTTAGTCACGTGACTGAAATCCCTCTATAGGTTGCCTACGTAACTAGCTGTGCGGTATATTCCTTTTTCAGTCATATCTAGCCAAGACTAATTTCGTGTGCCTTGTTAACAATCATGTTATGTACATGGTGGCATGTATTTATGTAGCGGTGCATTACGGCAGGGAGTTGTCAGGGACAACTCCCTGATTACGGAGTGGTTGTATTTGCAGTGACAAAGCTTGAAGCAAAGTTATATCCCGAAAATTTAAATGCGACGTGAGGTGTCTGTACAATTGAAAACAAAATTTCTTGCTTTTGCCCTGAGTAGGGCATATTGCCTCATAAAAACCACTATTTGCCATATTTTCTTCTGAATCAATAGGAATCCAAAAATTTTCGTCGCTCATCGCACGCCAAAATTTCACTTTGCCATCCTTCGTCATCCTTTCGGCAACCTGGCCTCTTCTTCGGGGAGCTTGGCCGCCACTTGGCGCCACCCCTGATTGAAAAGGCAAATTTGTGGTTAAGAGTGGGATTTACTACAATCTAGAGCGCCTGGAAAGCAAAATTTTCGGACCTCAGCCCCAGCCATGGTGGGGCTGAGGTTGGGTTGCTCCTGTTGGACGCTGCAAAAGTGCAGATTGCAGTCGTTTGGAACCTCTTCCTATGAAAACTTCCTGCCTCTCTCTGCCTCTGCTTGTTGTAAATATACAGCTCCGGGACCTCTTAAGTATGGATTTTGTTCTTTTCAATTATTGTCTTCTCTTTCTAAGGCCTGAGTTCCTTCCCTTCGGTCTTTGACCTCCTACCAGCCTCTCCATTTGGCCCTCACCCTCAAAAAGTTTGAGAACCACTCTTCTAGTAGAGCAAAAGCGGCTCAGGGCCCGTACGTCTAAGATTGCGAAAGAGAGAGAGAGAGAGAGAGAGAGAGAGAGAGAGAGAGAGAGAGAGAGAGAGACAGAGACAGAGAGTGAAAAGGGTTCCCTTGATAGATCTAATATTTGGCCTAAATAATCTTTGGTTTTAATTGGGCTTTTTCTGGTGCATTATGCCGAAATCACTATCAGGGGCAATTACCTCCCTTGCGTGTGGGAGATATTGACGAGAGTTATTTACGTATGCCACCTCCTCGCCCTCCATTACGCGTAAGCCTTGCAAACATGATAGTTCAGCTTAACGCGTTGAGGGTCAAGAAGCCACTTAGATACATTGAGGGCCATACACTCAATTGATTCTCTATATCTCCTTCTCCTTCCGAATAGCTCTCAACGTTTAATGCTACATGGATGTGTCAAATCACTTTGAGCTTTGCTTCTGGAACTACCGCTTCTTGTACCAATCCGATCGTCAGGCCCGTAGCCAGAGTAACCATTTTTTTTTGGGGGGGGGCACATCGAATTGGAGTTTTGCCGGCCTGGGGGAGGGGTCTAAGGGGAAGGGATGTCCCCCTCCCCCTTTAGAAATATTTGCCTATTTCAAGAAGTCTAGATGCAAAATGGTGCAAGATTTTCCATTTTTCTTTTTGTATTTGTATTCCAAAAATGCTAGTCTCGTAATAATTTTTCCTCCTTCAGTGCAAGACCTGTTATTGCAATTTTGTTTGGGGGGGGGGGGACACGTGCCCCCCGTGGCTACGTGCCTGCCAATCCTATGGAGGAGAGTACAGTCCAGTCTTAATCCACTTTCCAAATACTAGGAAGGGTGGAGGGTTCTTGCTCTGCACCGCTGCTAGACAGTTGAACCGAGCAAACATCTATAGAAGATATCGTTCTGAATCGGACGACCAAAAACTCGATTCAAAAATCACCGATGTGATACGGCACCCACCCATCATGACTGGGAACAACAACCTAAAAGAAAAGTTCCAGTAGGTTCCACCGGAGCTGGGCATCAAACATATTGAAGTAAATATAACATGATTTCAGCACTAATTCCTTATCTATCTATATAATGACCTAGCGGTCATATCAACGGGAGGGAGTCATTTGTTGTTCAAACATGGAGACTCACGAGTAATAATGTTTTAGAAAAACATCTAAGAAAGTGTTAATTTACACCAAGCACTGTTTTAGAGTATAAACCTTTAGCAGCGAGGGAAAGGTCTGTGATTATGTGGGACGGGTACATGGTCCCCTAATAAATTGAGTAGGGAAATAACAGCCTTTCGCAACCCATCCCCCTCAATAGTGACTCAGTGACCGTCCGTCAGTTATGGTAATATTTGTAAGGGAGAACTTCGGAGTCTTCTTCTCGATTATTTGGTTGAAGATGACAGAATACTTTTCGTCCCCCTCATTCACATCTATGACTCTATGGTCATGGAGACCATTTCTAATGATTACCAAAACATTTGTTGACACACACATGAAAAATAATTAACATTTTTACTATAGGTCTGCATTAGTTGAGAGACGGAATACCCTGTTCGCCCTCTTCACTACGGGGTGGTCACTCACCATAATATATACTGATATTTGTGGCAATAAGACATGGTCCTCCATTTATTTGGTAGAGGGGCAAGGTACACCTGTTTGTTTCCATCAGTATTTTGCCATAAATCGTAATATTGATTTGGTTAGTACCTTGATTCTCACACGTGGCCCCTAGAATGGAAGGCGGCCGGGGGGTGTAGGTGCCACCTCTGGATTGATTTTACGTTTTAAGAAAATGTTTCTTTGACAAGAAATTTTTTTTCTTTGACCAGAAAAAAGAGCTTTATAAATTATGGGGAAAGGGCAACTAATCCATGCTGACATGTATTTTAATTACTGTACTTGGAAGGTCATTCATTTCGGTTTGCTCCCCTGAAGCCTGGACTGCCGTTCGGAAACTCCTTCAACGGCCCAATGAATAGCCCTCTAACCAAGATTGGGAATTTTGTTCCGTGTACGGTGCCATTGACAATCGTGTGAAATGTGCCTTGATTGATTACTGCAAATGAAAGCTCGGGATTCATCTTCCAATACTTGTAGAAACTAGACAACACGAAATCAGCGTAGCATCACCTAACATGTGTTTTGCCACATTTTTGTGCGATCGCTCTTTCCACGGCATTTTTGTTTCGATGAAAAGAGAAACCTATGCGTTCGTGATGGAGTGTGTATGTGCGTGTATGTGTGTTTGTGACGCCTAGCTCGTTATCACAATATCTCAAGAAGGGAAACTCCAACAGTTCCAATACTTAATATGTGGATGGCTGTACTGAGAGGAAGAACTCCATTGTTTTTGGTGAAGGTCAAAGATTATTTGGGTTCACGAGAGGTCAAACTCTGAAAACGTTGTTAACACAATATCTCAAGGTGGGGAGCATGGATACTTTTTATAGTTAGCATGTAGATGCATTATGTCAAGAGGAAGAACTCGATTGGTTTTGGTGAAGGTTAAAGGTCATGTAGGATCAACAGGGGTCAAACTCTGAAATTTTTGTTAACACGGTGCCTCAAATAAGGAATGGTGGATACTTTTCATACTTACCATTTAGATGAAGGGTAAGAATGTGTCAGGGTTGGGAAGTAACGAGTTACAAGTAACGCCGTTACTGTAACGAGTTACATTTTGTGTAACGGAACCCTGTAACGAGTTACATTTGCATTTCAGTAACGGAGCAAGTAACTAGTTACAATTCTGTGTAAAAGTAACTGTAACGGCGTTACATTTGGGTCCCGTTACTTTCCCGTTACAAATAGTCAAAATGACCACAAATTGCATTTTCTTTGAGCTAATAACAGAATAACAGAAAATTTTCAAATTGATGACACTTTGGTAGTAAAATGTAAAATTATTTTCGATATAGGCTATTTATCATTCATCGCTATTATCGACGTCGCCCTCACCGACATCAAATTTTATTCACGATTAGAATCAGAAGTTGATATTAGATGCACACGCTGCAGGCTTACAGGCCGGGCCACTTGATTGTCTATTGAACCAGGGAGTTGTCAAATAGCAACTCCCTGATTGAAATAAGTTTAAAATTGATCTGTATGTCAAAATACTTATTAGACAGATCAATGCTTATTATCCATGAGACCGATTTGTGCGATTATTTGAAAAATACTGAACGGTCCTCTAAGGCTCAGCTGACTTTATGTATTCTAAGTAAAGTCAGCTGGGCCTTGGTTTACTCATATTGTCCTTTAGAGGACACAGTGGAGACAGTGTACCGTGAGAAACGGGTTGGCCCATGGGCATTCAAATACCAGCTTACTTTGAAAGTTTAATCATTGCCTCTTGAGACGTTAGGGCTGGACCCGTGTTCACCCTATCCGAGTCGGAGCTAACTGCGATTCTAGATTCCCGAATCTTTCCGAGCATGGTACTACTCAGGATCCTCAAATTTCTGCCAGTTTTGATTCCAATGGCACCAATTCCGAGACCAGTCTTTTTGCCAATGTATATCATATCACACATACAGATGTTTTAATTCTATCGTACATGTCCACCATTAATTAACAAAGTCATCGTTTGTACTCACTTCCATAGCCTGGCCTCCTGAGTAATTTAGTTGATTGTATGTGACAATACCTTAGATCTGTACATTGTGCACAAATGGAACTTTAAACACTTTTAATGTAACTTTCATATTTGAGAACTCGGCTGGAATGAACTCCGAGTCCGAGTCCAGTTACATCACATTCCGTAAAAATTTCGATTCCGGAACCTTCTATCCCGGGCAAATTCCTAATCTAGAAAAACGCTCTTGAGACCGGCATTAAGCTAACCGAATCCGGACTCTTGCGTTGGAGCCCAGTAAATCTATACGGTGCCAAGCGTTGGTAAACACCGTGCATCCATTTATGCATCTAATTTAACATGTATGGTATCTTTATTTGAATCAAACGTATGAATTTAGGCTATATCATATTCTTTTCAATGTCCGTAACTCCTTACACTGGAATAATAGTACGGTTAATATAAAAAAACAGCAGAATATTGAAATGGTCAATGGCGTTAAAAGTATCCTAACAAAGCTAATTGGAAAGAGAAGTGTCCGACTTAAAGCTTTACCTATTGTAAAGGGAAAGTGAATTAGGTGCACATGATCTGCATGTATAAACTGCATAGTATCACCATTTCTATGCACTGTTTTATATCGACACAATGTGAAACTTGAAATTTATGGGGAAATATCACTTAGCCCAACCTTAGAGGTGAGGTTTTAAAATTTTACTGCTAACAAATGTATTCATCCTCTTATTATACCATATTTATGCCCTTGAGGGGTGAAGACTTTAATTGCTGCTGAAACAACGCTCTTCCCCTTTCCGGCATAGCCGCTAACCTCTCTAAATTAGCCGACTGTGTGATGGGAGTATAAAGATTTCAACCCTCAAAGAAGTACTTTGGTAACTGGAAAAGTTTTGGTTATAACCATATTCCTCTAACAAATAGTTTGCGTAAGCTCCGACACAGTATCATGATTCGCTGCTTCATGTTGAGCATTAGGAGCCTCTGCGACAATGCCCATTGAAGATCAGCTAGCTTCATTGACTTTCTTTGGGGAACACCTAAGGATAACCGGCACAAATGAGGTGTCGGTCGTCTCATGTGCCCCCGTCTTACTATCTAATTATGCCCCCCCCTCCATTTCAGGTACCGAGGTACCGTATATTCACCTTGAAGTAACGAGTTACTTTTGAAATGTAGCTAGTTACTTTTTAGTCAAAAGTAACTGTAACTAGTTACTTTTTCAACATTGTAACTAGTAACTGTAACGAGTTACAATTTTACGGAATTAACTGTAACTATAACGAGTTACTTTCAAAGCGTAACGGGAACAACCCTGGTTATAAAATAATTTTAGGGGACAGTGCCTCTGCCCCCCATGGCTACGCCACTGCAGAATTGTAGGGACAAATTGTGTCCTAGAGTGTAAGTACTCCCCCAAATACATTTTGATACGAAAGGTAAATCTCACAAATCTCTTAATTTCCTTACAAGTATCTTTCATAATGTCTCAGGATAAAAATATTGAATATAAAAGTTACCAAGGTAGTTCTTGAATTTACCAATTTACTTACAAAAATATTGTCACATGAATTGCAAGGACCCCTACATAAGTTAGGTGGATTCCACACTTCATCTGCCACACACAGTTATTTCGACTATTTCATGAAGGGGAAACTTTTTGACCATTTCCCCGATTTCACCAACTTGACCGTGTTCCAATAAATGCATTATCAATCTTTCTCTCGAAGTTTATATCAAGGGCCATTTCCTTTGTAATAAAAGTATTATCGGGCCAAGCAAAGTTCTCACATGCCTGCCAGCTCCCGAAGTATGCTACAACGAGCTTAGTCATGTAGCCTACTTTGGACTAACTTCCTATACTTGCATTGGTTAATTATGCTGGGCCAAACTTGAACAAAAAATTAAAGGAAAATCTAGTCACCCCAATCTGGATTAGCGTACCCGGGTATCCTATTTCATGTGACAATATTTTTTGCCACTGTGACTGAATTGTGAAATTCTCGCAGAAAAACGCCTTGGCTTACCTTGAATATGTAACTTCATATGTTCTGAAATATCATAAAAGATACTTGAAGGGAAAATGAGGATATTTGTGAGATCTAGCTGTTGTTTCAAACTAAGTTTGGGGCTAAGTACTACTTATGCCCTTTATTAAAGGCAGTAGGCAGTCGCCCCAAAATTTGCTTTGAAAAATCAGCAAATTCTTGCAAATTGCCTTCGTCTTATTGCATTACAAGCACCTCTGAAGACCTTTTGAACATAACTATTACAAACAATAGGTAAAGCAAGGAGAAATTCTCCTTGAATTTCACAATTAACTAACAAAAACATTGTCACATGATCAAAATAGGCCATTAATGAATAAGAGTGACGGGGCGTACTAAATCTGATTGGGGTGACTGCCTATTTCCTTTAAGTTCAGACCATCATAAAATGATAGAGCTTTGCTTTGCTAAGAAATTCGAAGATGTGAGTAGCCTACAACGCGACCTAAGCGTTCACTCTTACTAAGGGAGCGCTTTTACCTTGTCACCATCATCGCATGTCAAATGCAATTTCGCCACAAAAGACAACGCTCTTAAAGTTTGAAAACTCTTGAAATCTTTTCTATAGGAAAATCAAGTAATAAGCCTACTGCGGCGATCAATACACCACTAAAGCCCTCCTTTTGTGGTTACCAACCTCCTTGCAGACTCCAGCATACATTTTGGTAGAATGAAAAGGAGGGTTTAACAAGTGTCTATTGACAGTCGTTCAATGGGGTATTCATTTGCAAACGCTCACAATTTGCCGGACAAATATCACTGATTTCCTATTCAATGCTATTCGTGCGAAGAGAATAGAGGAAGGCATTCAGAATAAAATAAAAGAACTTCTAGCACGCTAAATTGAACTAACTAAGCCTCTTTCATAAACAGAAGGAAAAGCATTCTGTCACAAAAGTGGACTCAACCCTGAACAGTATGCTCCACCAATGAACAGAGCGTTTGCTGTGTTTATTTCCAATTGGGATTGACAGCTGTGCGTATCGTATCAAGCTCCCGGGTATGCAGAAATAAATAGGTGCTCAGAAACCGATGTGACGAAGCGTTTGCAGCACTAACGAGAACGTTGTGGTCTTTTCTGATTTTAACAGTGCTATGTATACCCTGAGTAAGCAAAAATTTCACTTACAAAGAAAAGTGGAAATTTTGGAGAACTTCATACAATAGCGGCTTTAAGGATCACCCTACGTAAAAGTGTGTGACTATTTTTGATACAATATACATGCTACAATGGATTAGCTGGTTGGATGACGTGCATTCAGATCTACACATTGCCTCCAGCTTCGAAAGCAGGGAATATCATCACTGCTGTCTCCCTTCAAAATATAATGCAAGTAATGCTTGATAAGATATGCGATTACACTCATGCTTTCCTTTTCGGCTTCCAGACATCGTGCGGTGGCTGAACCATTCGCATGGATACAAGCTGGAATGGTGAAGGATACTGAGAAGAGAGGCTGGCCGCTGACTATTGAACTACCTGCGTCAAATTATCTAAAGTGCCTGCTTCTTCTCACCCTGTTACCGACAGGTATGTATATGTCCAACAATGCTTAACTACTTGTTTTTCTGTTGAATGAATGGTTTATTTGTTTCCGAAATAGCCGGCTATTAACACATTCGGTTCTTTATGGGCCCACATCATGTAGATGGTTAGGTACCCGGTTGTTTCGCGCCATGTCAGTTCGCCCCAAAGTGGGAGTCGTTTCGTCCCAAGTACCTACCAGTTCGCACCCTCTATTTTACTAACACTAGTTGTTGTAACAAAAAATGCAGGTGAAATTGTTTTCGATCAATTATATATTTTTACGATAACAGCAACAAAATGGACTCACTCATTTGAACTGAATACCGTCACTTAATAGAAACCATACTTTAATATGCCAGCTAACAAATATCTCATAACAAACCCCCCCCCCCCCAAAAAAAAGAAAAATCAGCATTCTTAAAAGAAAAGAAAAAATGTATGCAATGAAATTGTTCGGTACCGTATTTCAGGGAAAAAAATGCCAAAAATACAAGAGAAAAAGGAAACAATGACTCTCAAAAATCTGATCGACAATAGAAGAAAGAATGAAGAGTTAAAAAAAATTGCATCCATTTTACGAACGAAAATTGCTTGAAATAGGTCCAAAAGGTGAAATCTACGGAAACGGTGCCCGGTTGTTTCACCCCCTTGCCAGTTCGGTATCCGGTCGTTTCGCCCCTTTGCCAGTTCGCCCCCAACCAGTTCGCCCCGGTCGTTTCGCCCCCTTGCCAGTTCGCCCCAAGGTGGAAGTCGTTTCGCCCCAAAGTACCTACCAGTTCGCCCCCTCGATTTCACTGAGACTAAGTTGTAAAAAAATTCAATTTTCATGTATTCATATGCAGTTGATATTGTTTTTCGGTTATATTTTTTACTACAGCAGCAACAAAATGGCATGAGTCGTGGAAAAGAAATTGATTAGAGGACTCACTTGAACTGAAAATGAAATAGGCCCTTCCGCCACTTACACATGATCTCTGTGCTAGTTGAAGTTTTGTGTCATGAATAGTAATTTCTTGCTTTTTACATCAAGTAAAAAAAATTCAAGGCAAACGAATAGAAAATGGTATTTCAAAAAAGAAAAGAAAAGGATGCCGATAATAAAAGAGAAGAGGGATGTGATTCCAAAAAAGAGATCGGTGCACTACTGCACAAAAATAAAACGTTCTTAAAAAGAAAATGGGCCTATGAACGCAAAATTAAAAAAAATTGGTATTTTTACACCAAAAATAAATGTATATGAGCCGTTGCTACTTCTATACATAGTGCAAAGAACGCAACAAAAAGGAAGAAAAGGCACAAAAATGCCGAAAATTTTGGTATATTGCCAATAAGTTGGGGGGGCGAACTGGTCAGCACTTGGGGGCGAACTGGTAGGTCTTTGGGGGCGAACTGGTCATCGCTTGGGGGCGAACTGGTTTTGTGGGGGCGAACTGGTTGGGGGCGAACTGGCAAGGGGGCGAAACGACCGTAAACCGCCAGTTCGCCCCGATCGTTTCGCCTCCTTGCCAGTTCACCCCAAAGTGGAAGTCGTTTCGCCCCCAAGTACTTACCAGTTCGCCCCCTCGATTTTACTAACTTGAACACTAACGTTAGTTGTAAAAAAAATGTTGAACACTAACGTTAGTTGTAAAAAAGTGTGATAAATAGGCCTAGCATTCTTTAAAGGAAAATGTAAACACAAACGACGAAAAACTTTGGTTTGTCAAAAAAAAAAAAAAAAAAATGCCGGTAATAAAAGGGAAGAGGAGAAATGTGACTCCAAAAGAGTTGCCGAACAAAAAAAAAATTAAATAGGCCTAAATGGCGTTCTTTAACGAAAGTATGAACGCAAACGAAAGAAAATTTGGTATTTCAAAAAAAAAAAAAATGAAGAAAGAGCTCCCCAATATAAAGCAGAAGAGGGAAAATGTGACTTAATAAAAAGAGAGTTGCTGCACAACATAAAAGCGTTCAGTTTTAAGGGAAATATGAAAGCAAAACAGAGGTATTTCTACACAAAAGATGTGATGAGCCTTTGCAGCTAGTGCAAAGGACGCAACATAAACTGGATGAAAAGGCACAAAAAGCCGAAAATAACAAAGGTATATTGCCAATAAATTATGGGGCAAACTGGTCAGCACGTGGGGGCGAAATGGTAGGTCTTTGGGGGCGAACTGGTCATCCTTTGGGGGCGAATTAGTTTTTGCAGGGCGAACTGGTTGGCGGGTGAACTGGCAAGGGGGCGAAACAACCGTAAACCGCGGAAACACATACCCTATCATTTTTTTCGTTTGCGTTCATATATTCTTTAAACAACGCCATTTATTTTTTGTCTACAGCCACTTTTTTTTTGGAATCGGTACCCGGTCATTTCGCCACCTTGCCAGTTCGCCCCGGTCGTTTCGCCCCCTTGCCAGTTCGCCCCAAAGTGGAAGTCGTTTCGGTGCGAATGGAGAATCCGTGACCGGAAGTTGCGTAAATTATAACTTACAAAAGATCAGTCCCAAGTAAAGTTCATAACCTGGCGCAACAAGAAGTGAGAAAAGAAGCTGGAGAAAGAAAGGTGGCAGTGAGATTCGAACGCGCAACACTTGAAGAATACGAACGCGGTATAGATCTCAGTATAGCGATTCCATGCCCTAACCGATAGCGCTGCGAGCCGGGCTGCCGGCAAACGGTTTTAAATATTATAAGTACAATATAAACAGTTCAGTTGTATAGTATAATATACATGTCTATACGTATTTTATCCCTACGTATACATATATCCCTAACCGTATAACCCTAACCTTATCTCTATGCGTACCACGTGTATAACCCTATCCCTATCCGTATGCGTATCCTATCCGTATCCCTACTACGTATAACCCTAACCCTATCCCTATGCGTATGCTATCCGTATGCCTACTACGTATATAACCCTAACCCTATCCCTGTGCGTACCACGTACCGTCACTTCCGGTCACGGATTCTCCATTCGAGCCGTCGTTTCGCCCCCAAGTACCTACCAGTTCGCCCCTCGGTTTTACTGACACTAACAGTTCAATGTTGTAAAAAAGTTTTCAAATGCACTTGATATTGTTTTTCGATTATAGGGCCTATATTTTATGTCTTCCTCATTGTGCTATATTTTGGTGTTGTTCGGATTGCGTAATCCGTAGAAAATGGATTTTGAAATGTAGGTGGCAGTACATGCAACAATCTTTATGAAGGAATCTTGAGTCAATGGCTACAAAAACAAGCAAATACAATGCTATAAATTACCACATTTAAGAACAGTTATGAAAATAATCATAGAGAATAATGTCTTTTCTATCAAAATTTTTAATCAGAGCTTCATCAAAGACATTGTGGTCACCATTTTTTTGTAATTTTTGCAAATTCCTAGTTCATTACTTATGTCGAAACTTGAAAATTTGGCCGTGAGTAACATTTTTGCTTTGGACATCAAAAATAATAAGGCAAATAATTATTTTTTATGTTGTTTGAAGAAAATGCAAGGTAGGCCATGATTACATTGCAATCACATCGCGCATTCACACTGTACTGGCGTTTAGAATGCAGTGATCAACTCATGATAGTGATCGACTCATGATAACTTACTCAGGCCTATACCATTGACCATAACTCACATGTGCAACCAACCATACTGAACAACCAATCAGATATCAAGTGTATTCTCTGCCACGTCTAAAATGAATTAGGCACTTCAACTCTTTCACTTAATGGTCTTGTGTAATTTTCTATATTTGCATCAAAGGATGCAACATATAGGATGAAAAAGCACAAAAATGCTGAAAATAACAAACGTATATTGCCAATATGATTAGGGGCGAACTGGTCAGCACTTGGGGGCGAACTGGTAGGTCTTCGGGGGCGAACTGTTCATCGCTTGGGGGCGAACTGGATTTCTGGGGGTGAACTGGCAAGGGGACGAAACGACCGCAAACCTTTGGAATCACATTTCCCCTCTTCTCTTTTATTATCGGCATCATGTATAATCGAAAACAATATCAACTGCATTTGAAATTTTTTTACAACAACTAGTGTTAGTAAAATCGTGGGGGCGAACTGGTAATTACTTTGGGGCGAACTGCCAAGAGGGCGAAACGACCGGGTACCATTTAGGAAAGTACCCGGCCGTTTCGCCCCAAAGTGAAAGTCGTTTCTCCCCCAAGTACCTACCAGTACACCCCCTCGATTTTACTAACACTAGTTGTTGTGAGAAAACATTTCAAATGCAGTTGATGTTGTTTTTCGATTATATTTTTTACGACCAAAAAAAAAAAAAAAAAAAGCGATAACAAAAGAAGAGGGAAAATTGTGACTCCAAAAAGAGAGTTGCCGCACAAAAAATATAGATAAATGGCGTTCTTAAAAGAAAATATGAACGCTAACGAAAAAAATTTGTATTTCAAAAAAAAAAAAAAATGCCACTATTAAATGAGGAGGGAAAATGTGACTCCAAAAAGAGAGTTGCTGCACAAATAAAGGTTCTTTAAGGAAAATATGAACGCAAAATGAAAGAATAATCGATATTTTCACACAAAATAATATATAGATGAGCTTTTGCAGCTAGTGCAAAGGACGCAACTTATAAAAGGATGGAAAGAAACAAAAATGCCGAAAATAGCAAAGACATAAATTAGGGGGCGAACTGGGAAGGGAGCAAAACGACACTAAACCTTTATCTCCCTTTATCTCCATTAACAATAGGTGACTTCGCTTTTCTTGACAATATCATTACACTGATTGGACAGTGATGACTTGTACAGGTCACTCCGTACTGCGGTTTACGGTCGTTTCGCCCCACTGCCATACAACGCTCCTCCGACCAGTTTATACCACTCCAGCCATTTCTCCCCAAGTTTGACCAGTTCGCCCCCAAAGACCTACCATTTCGCCCCTAGTTGTCTCAATACATAACATGTATTGAGATGATGTCACACTAGCCGGCCACTAGCTGTAGCCGAAATTCTTTATAACATCATTTTGTGGCTGTTTATGACCCTGTTTGGAGAGCAAGAACTTTTGATGTAGCGGAAAAAGCTACTGAAAATGAGAACAGAACAATGGCAGCTCACTGTTTGTACCCCCATTTCCCATGATCCCTTGCATGCATTTAGTCTGCTATTGAAGCTGGCAGAAATCAAGAGGCCACCTTGAGTTCTTTGGAAACAACACTCACATGGGAAACAAATCCTCTAGAAGGCTGTACAGTGGACAGATAAGGCCACACAACCCTTATGCATGGCTGATTTTTGATCCTTCACGTGATCTGGAAACCAACCCTGTAGGCTACCTGTATATGCTTACTGAAGGTGAAGTAGCAATTATCAGTGTCACACTTTCTCATGTTGACCATAACATTGTAGCAGTGCAGAGAGATTGAGGAGATGTTGTGATCATGCAATTTGATTATCTTTTGTGGCCAAAATGGTGACCTGGCCCCCAGGTCAAAGCCTTAACCAGAAACAGTAACTCTGTCTGCTGCTGCCTGTGGCTATTTCATTTCATGTTATCTTTTGGACAATTTTCTACCCTACTTCATGTACTGCTGACACTTATCTGATGACCCTTTTGTTTCTGACTTGGGAATCATGAGTTTACCTACGATAGCTCCTTCTCCCCAAACTCTAAATGCACATTTTTGGTATCTGGCAATGCATGTGGCTAACATATATTTTGCCATGTAGTTTTGAGATCAATGAACTCCCCCCCCCCTTAATGTTTTGGCCCCAATGATAACATGATCTGGCTTCTTGTTTGTCTTACAAATGACAAAGCCATAATGGAAAACTTGTGTGATACAAACTGAATTTATTTAAAAAAAACCTTTTAAATCAGATGCTTGGGCTGTAATTTGGCCAAAAGTATGATACTTTGTACATAACTTATTGACATTTGATGGTAGTAATGAGATACTGCAGCATAGCTGCTCTAGTATAATTATATATTCGCAGAAGACCATTTAGAAGATGTTGTTGACTATGTAAAAAATGCATTGAAGAATTGACTTAGAGACCTCATATTGGTATTCCTCAATTCTTCTTTGCAGATATATATATATATATATATATATATATATATATATATATATATATATATCCAAATTATCTTCAAAAAGTGCTCTACTTAGGTGAAGGAGCAATACACAATAATTATATGACCATTAGATAGAGTTTGTTCACGTCACTTTAATTCCGACAAACTTGTTTCGAAGAGGTGGATACTACCGCCTCCTCTCATCAGGCATCGCAATACACAGACATCACCCCATTGGATAGAAGGATAATTCTTCACACTAAACAAACGCTGCTTTTCAACCAGAATGATCCATGGGTAAAGAAAGACAATGAACTATTTGATATTACCATGGGCTCATATGACGGGGCAGAATGTTGTGAACTAGTTGTAGTTTACCTGCTATCTCAACTGAAACCCTACTACGGAAATTCAATTGGACTTTACAGAGACGACGGCCTAGCCGTCTTTAATGAGCCGCCGAGAACAATAGAGCAAATTAAGAAGAACATATGCGAAATATTCAAGAGTAACGGTCTTCGCATCACGATTGAAGCCAATAAAAGAATTGTGAATTTTCTCGACGTCACTCTCGACCTGCAATGCGGAACTTATAAACCATACCTCAAACCAGATAACACCCCACTGTATGTTAATGCCAAGAGCAACCACCCCCCGAGCGTCCTCATCCGTACAATCCCTAGAGGCATCAATCACAGGCTTTCTAGCATTTCATCGAACGAAAATGAGTTCAAGAAATCCACCCAACAATACCAGGAAGCACTGAAAGAAAGCGGATACAATTACGAGCTTGAATACAAGTCAAAGGAAGAAACAAAGCGCAAGCACCGAGCCAGAAAAAGAAACATCACATGGTTCAACCCACCGTTTGACCTGAGAGTTAAGACAAACGTCGGACGGCAGTTCTTGAAAATTGTAACCGAAAGTTTTCCTAAAGGGCACACCCTACAGAAAATCTTTAATAGGAATACGCTTAAAATATCGTACAGCTGCATGCCAAATATGAAATCCATCGTAGATGCCCACAATAAGAAAATTCTGAAGGCCCAAATGCCCGCACCCGAAACTGACCCATGCAACTGCAGAGCTAAACAAGATTGCCCGCTAGACGGAAAGTGCAAAGCAACGAGCATTGTGTACCAAGCCACCGTAAAAAGCGACAACTACGAGGAAACGTATGTCGGTCTGACAGAGGGCAACTTTAAACTGAGGCTCGCAAACCACCAGCAGTCTTTTAATAAGGAAAGATACAGGAACCAAACAGAGCTATCTAAGCATATTTGGACTCTTAAGGACAGAAACAAAAATTTCGAAATTTCTTGGAGGATCTTAAGTCGAGCATCATCGTTCTCAAATGTTAGCAAACGGTGTAACCTATGTACAATGGAAAAATTTTTCATTATTTGCCATCCAGAGATGGCCTCTTTGAATAAGAGATCAGAGTTAGTTAGCACGTGCCGGCACGCGTCTAAGTTTCAGCTGATGAACTTTGCCGGCGTAACCTAGACGACCGCACGCAACCATAATGCGCGCGCAAGTATTTAAACTAACTACGCACATGAGATGTTTTTTAAACCGTTTGAGAAAGCTGTAATTCCCTGATGAGAGGAGGCGGTAGTATCCACCTCTTCGAAACAAGTTTGTCGGAATTAAAGTGACGTGAACAAACTCTATCTAATGGTCATATAATTATTGTATATATATATATATATATATATATATATATATATATATATATATATATATATATATATATATATATATTATATATATATATATATATATATATATTATATATATATATATATATATGGGGAGCAACTATAGAATACTCCGCCACAGCAGAATGCACTTTTCCAATCCATACGGATTCCCAGTGGTTCAGGATTACAGTAGCTTGAGTACTTTTAACGTATTTCCTTTTTTTTTCTTTTTTGAGAACGACACTGTGATGATATGTTAGGTCCTTCGTAATGTTTCAGAAACTCAATATCCAACAAATTCGCTTCACAGATGAGTAGGCTAAAGCAGGTGTATGTATTAAAAATTATTTATTTATTTTTATATATATATATATTATATAAATAATTTTTAATATATGGTAATATTAAAAATTATTTATTTATTTATATATACAGTATATATATATATATAAATAAATAAATAAATAATTTTTAATATATGGTATTTCGCATTAAGCATTGCCATTTTCCAAGATAGTTTCTCGGCCTTTCTTAGCTCCTGTAGACTGTTTTAAGTTTTCTGTTTTTATCTCCTTAATGCTACCTGTTACAGCTGTTTTGAGTATTTACTTTTTGCTGGTTTCTTTCATAGTGCCTATTGGGCTCTTTTTAGCAAGCCTTTGTTTAAATTCATTGCGTGATCGTAGCCGTTGCTTAAGATGTCGGTCAATGGAGGCTTACAAAGCAGACGTGGGTCCCTTTTCAAATTTTCTGCCCAGACTCATAGTTGTGTAGGAATAAAGGGTACGGTACGTTTAATTAATCCACTTTGAATGAATTTGTATGCCACGGTATCCTTGTTCATGTACATTGTACATTATGGCGCTTTTTAATCATGTGACAACATTGTCACTAAATTAATAGATTTATGATAAATTACTTATTCGTTTGCCTTAATATACATTATTGTTCTGAAAGGCCATGGAGATACATGTAGAACAAAGGAAAGGAGATTTATGTAAGATCTCACCGATGTTTCAGTTAGAATGAGCAACTAACTACTTTATTCTCTAAGGTTGCTCTGTAAGACCTATCAGTCATTGCAAGGGTTCGTGTGTAATCGATACACTTTAAGGCTATTTCATTGGGCCTATCAGTGATTGATTCGGATGTAATAGGTACACGCGACATTTTACAGCAAACCAAAACTTGTAGGCTTCATCAGGAAAGCAAATTCTCCGCAAAACCACCTAGACGGAAACCTTTCCTGTCAGTCAGCATTGTTACAGAACTGTTGAAAATGTAGACAGATTCACTTTTATTTTCATTTGTACTGAATTATAATCCCGAGAAGCTAAAAGTTCAAATAGATAGCCGTTGTTAAAAACAAGCTAGAATTTGCAGTCTTTTAGGCGAAGTCATTCCATCCTTGTCTCTTACTTTGCTGACGGCCCCAGTTGCCCCTTAACCTTTAATCTGTGTCGCCCTGGTTTCATGTCCATTGTCCGCTCTCGCAGACTTTGCACACTCGAATATGATTATTTAGGTTATACCTGACTATTTACATTTTTACGTCATGCAGGGAAATGTCAAAAGAGGGAGTAAACATTTACATGCAATAGCAACCACTAGAGATTTATTACAGAGGGAGTTAAATAAAACTCTTCCGAAGTTCAGACTCGGCCAAAACAACAAGCAAACAGCTTCCCGTGGTTCTAGTCTTCTCGATGTAGCTCAGAATTACTGCTGACTTTCGTTAGTCACCAGGGCCGTAGCGAGCGGGGGCAGTGGGGGTGTCACACCCCTAATATTTGGTCGCCCGTCGGCAAATTTTCTGTCTGTCGGCAAAAAGAGTAGAGGGAAAGGAGAAGATGAGGAAAAGAGGAGATGAGGAAAAGAGAGAAGAAGGGAAAAGAAAGGGACAGGAAGGGAGGGAAAGGGAAGACGGAGAAAGAAAAGAAAAAAGAGAATGAGAGAACGGGCCAGTCTGTTATCGGCTGTTTCGATTTTCGGCTTTTCATCTAATTGGCCCTTTCAAGTTGAAGGCCCGTCGGCAAATTGATTATGCATGTGACGGCCTTATACTGCCGTATCAACGGCCGTCGGTGTAATGGGGCTGCCCGGCCGAATAAAAATTAAGAGAGGGCGCACTCATATGGTTCCTACAAAGATATTACAAGCTTATAATATCTTGTAATATCTTTGGGTTCCTACCAGAGCCGTATGTTCTTAATATACGGCTCTGGTTCCTACAAAGATATTACATTTTGCTTATAATATCTTTGGGTTCCTACCAGAGCCGTATGTTCTAAATATACGGCTCTGGTTCCTACAAAGATATTATAAGCATAGATTCCAAACTCCTATACCTACACTGTTACGCTCAGTGACTCCTCATGGAGACGCATACATCGGGGCGGAAGTGTTAATTTGACATGCGCGCCGTTCTATTCCGCGATCTGCGTACAAAAATAAGAATGCGTCACAGAAAATTTCATTGTTAAAAGAGGTTAGCGTGCGTGCACTTTTACAACGCGTTCTATACGCGCAGAATACATTTCTCTGTGTATTGTCCGGAATACTTGACGCACAGTTCTGCGCGCTCTGGAAACAAACGCTCTAGTTGCTTTCCCGTTGTGAGCGCGTAAGTAATTGAACCCTCGTATAAAAGTTCGTCACTTGAAGATACCATAGAAACTGACCAATGAATGTCCATGAACTTGCAAAACCAGTCATTGTGCGTTCATGTTCAAGTGTAAATGCGTGGAATGTCGCGTTGAAGAAATGAGTTTTTCTTTTTCAAGTGGAATTTATTGAGGCGTAGTACTTCTCTAGTCAACAACATTCCGAAATAACAAGTAGGCTATTTATACTTTAATTGTAAGACATTCATTTGCCTGTTTGTTTTCAAAACGACTGAGCAGTGATCAGCACTTCCGCCCCGATATATTATCCTCCATGGGGAGTCAACGCGCCATTTTAAGTGTGGAATCTATGCTTGTAATATCTTTGGGTTCCTACCAGGTGCGCGAAACGTAATCACGACGGCGAAGTTTGTAAACAAAACATCGCTTATTACGTCTAGGCCTACGTACTCTCTCATAAGTTGCTGTTGAAGCTGAATGTTAAAGAGCTCCCCGGTTTTAGTACGCCGCAAAGCATTGTTCCTGGGCAGTACCCAAAGGTAAACAAAGGATAATCAGTGTTAACATACCCAGAAGAAAAGAAGACTACATCCCTGGAATGGACCTAGTATCAGTAGCGGCCTAGTAGCCAACTCACTGCAGCAAGAGTCAAAGATAGGTCGCTCGGCTATAAGCCCGGTATTTGTACAAAGAAGCATCATTCCTCAATGAATTCCACTTACATGGAACACTTTTCTCTTCTTTCAGTACTCTTGAATATGAACGCACAGTGACTGGTTTGAAGTTCCCCTACTGATTGGTCTGTTTCTATGGTATCTTCACTAGCGCACTTCATAATGCATGCATTTAAATTCTTACGCACTAACAACGGAAAAGCAACCAAAGCGTTCGTTTTTCAAGAGCGCAGTATTGTGAGTCAATTATTCCGGAAAATCCCCCAAAAATGTATTACGCGCGTATAGAACGCGTTGTTAATGTGCACACACGTCAACTCTTTTAACAATGGAATTTTCCGTAAAGCGTCCTTAGTTTTGTACGCAGATCACCGAACAGAACGACGCACATATCAAATCCACACTTCGCCCCGAGTCAGCAGAGTCAGCGCGTCTTACAGTGTAGGTATAGATAGTTCTCACATGACGTCATAGGAGCTTTTCACGTGTAGTATGTCAGCCATCTCATAGGGCAACCCCGGCATGTACGTACAAGCTTGCCCTATGACATGGCGGTTGCCAACCCCCAGTTGTGACGTCACTGAGAACTATCTATAGGAGTTTAATGGTATCTATGCAGCAAGTCTTTACGTTTTGTTCCGTTTTGCATCACATTCGCGTCTCGAGACTTGCGTATCATGCATAATATAACTTTTCTTTTACATGATATACTGTCCGGATAGGGTGATCTATGTTTGTAATATCTTTGCAGGAACTAGGGTTCCTTTATGGTATATCGTATAAAGGGACTCTAGTAGGAACCCAAAGATATAATAAGCATAGATTCCAAAGTCTTATAGACCTTATGCATATGATGTCACAATGGAGAAAGTGCTCCCTCTTTTGGAGGAAAATGGTGGAAAGGTGCGTATCATTGCAAGTAACACCAATAAATGCAGACAGCTGATTTGTCAAACAATCGTATAAGCGCGTAAGTCTACTACACGTGCGGCGAAATCCAAGCTGTTCGTGCATGTGTGCTTCATTGTTTTCACCCAAAATGACGTCAGTGTGATGTCAATGCATAAGGTCTATACCTACACTGTTACGCTCAGTGATTCCTCATGGAGACGCATATATCGGGGCGGAAGTGTGAATTTGACAGGCGCGCCGTTCTATTCCGCGACCTGCGTACAAAAATAAGAACGCGTTACAGAAAATTTCACTGTTCAAAGAGGTTAGCGCGGGTGCACTTTTACAACGCGTTCTATACGCGCAGAATACATTTCTTTGTGTATTATCCGGAAAACTTGACGCACAGTTCCGGGCGTTCTGGAAACAAACGCGCTAGTTGCTTTGCCGCTGTGAGCACGTAAGTAATTGAACGCGCATATTAAAGTTCGTCACTTGAAGATACCATAGAAACTGACCAATGAATGTCCATGAACTTGCAAAACCAGTCATTGTGCGTTCATGTTCAAGTGTAAATACGTGGAATGCCGCGTTGAAGAAATAAGTTATTATCTCATCGCTCCGTGAGGAGGATGAGATATTGTTGTCACTTGACGTGTTAGGCGATATTCGGCAATGCCAGCAGAAATAACAACCGTTGCCATGGTAACAGTTAATTTTCACAAGTTACTAGTCTAAAGTCCTAACTCATGGTGGGGTACCCCAGGGTGACCAAAAGTCCATAACGGAGGGAGGGGTCAAAACGTGTCCGTGTGTGTGTGTGGGTGAGTGTGTGTGTGTTAGTGTGGGTGTATGTGTGTCCAATTTTGTTTTCTTAATATCTCCAAAACGGTAAAGCCGATTTTCTTCAAATTTGGTGGGAAGGTGCCCTATGTAGAACCCCAGTTCTGCATTGACTCCCGGAGGTAAAGGTCAAAGGTTAGAGGTCGAAGGTCAAATTTTGTGAAAATCACTCTTTTTATAATAACTCCAAGAAAAAACATCCCATTAACATGAAACTTCACACATATAATAAGAGTGTCTGTCACTATGAAAATATATGGTTGCCATGGCAACCAAGGTCAAAAGTCATGTGATATTAACATTTTAAGCAAAAAAGTGTTCCATGAACTCCTCCTTGTGGGCTACACCGATTCTTTTGAAATTTGGTGGGTAGGTACCCAGAGTGTAAACTTGTGTCTCCGTGACTTTCGGCAGGAAAGGTCAAAGGTGAGAGGTCAAATTCAATTTTTGGGAAAATCGGCGGTTTTTTAGTATTTTTAGTATAATTCCAGAAGGAAACATTCCACGTACATGAAACTTTGCACATATGATGAACGTGCCTAATACCACCAGAATATATGGTTGCCGTGGCAACCAAGGTCAAAGATCAATTTTTGTGAGAAATCACATTTTTTTAGTTTTTTAGTATAATTCCAGAAGGAAACATTCCACGTACATGAAACTTCACACATATGATGAACGTACCCAATACCACCAGAATATATGGTTGCCATGGCAACCAAGGTCAAAGATCAATTTTTGTGAGAAATCATATTTTTTTAGTTTTTTTTAGTATAATTCCAGAAGGAAACATTCCACATACATGAAACTTCGCACATATGATGATCCTGCCTAATTCTATCATAATATATGGTTGCCATGGCGACCGGGATCAAAGGTCACGTGAAATAAGGTCAAAGGTCAATATTTGTGAAAAATCACATTTTTTTAGTATAATTCCAGAAGTAACATTCCACATACACAAACTTCACACATATGATGAACATGTCTAATGCTACCAAAATATATGGTTGCCATGGCAACCAAAGTCAAAGATCAATTTTTGAGAGAAATCACATTTCTTAGTTTTTTTTAGTATAATTCCAGAAGGAAACATTCCACATACATGAAACTTCACACATATGATGAACCTGCCTAATACTACCATAATATATGGTTGTCATGGTGACCGGGATCAAAGGTCACGTGAAATAAGGTCAAAGATCAATTTTTGTGAAAAATCACATTTTTTTAGTATTTTAAGGATAACTCCAGAAGGAAACATTCCACATACATGAAATTTCGCACATATGACGAATGTGCCTTCCGCATATCATATTGTGTGCACAGATTTTCTGTAAAGCGCACTGAATTCGTCCTTTTTGCACAACAAATGGGCGCATGGAGATGCAAATATCAGGGCGGCAGTGCGGATTTGACATACGCGCCTTTCTAGTCGGTGATGTGCGTATAATAGGCCAAAGATATTACAAGCATAGATTCCAAACTTAAAATGGCTCGTTGACTCCCCATGGAGGCCAATATATCGGGGCGGAAGTGCTGATCACTGCTCAGTCGTTTTGAAAACAAACAGGCAAATGAATGTCTTACAAAAGTATTAATACTTGTTATTTCGGAATGTTGTTGACTGAAGAAGTACTACGCCTCAATAAATTCCACTTGAACAAGAATAACTTATTTCTTCAACGCGGCATTCCACGTATTTACACTTGAACATGAACGCACAATGACTGGTTTTGCAAGTTCATGGACATTCATTGGTCAGTTTCTATGGTATCTTCAGGTGACGCACTTTTATATGCGCGTTCAATTTCTTACGCGCTGACAACGGGAAAACAACTAGTGCGTTTGTTTCCAGAGCGCGCAGAACTGTGCGTCAAGTATTCCGGATAATACACAGAGAAATGTATTCTGCCCGTATAGAACGCGTTGTAAAAGTGCACCGGCGCTAACCTCTTTGAACAGTGGAATTTTCTGTAACGCGTTCTTATTTTTGTACGCAGATCGCGGAAAAGAACGACGCGCATGTCAAATTTACACTTCCGCCCCGACATATGCGTCTCCATGAGGAGTCACTGAGCGTAACAGTGTAGGTATAGGAGTTTGGAATCTATGCTTATAATATCTTTGTAATAGGCACGCATTACGGAAAACGTCATTGTTAGAACAACGCAGCTTGCGTAAGCATTGTATACGGGCAGAAATTAGTTGGCCTGTCTTTTTTATCTAGAATACTTCACACGTACTTCTGCGTTATCATCGACGAACGCGCTGGTAGTTGCTTTCACTTTGTGAGCGCGTGAAAAATTAAAGGCCGATATTAAAGTGAGTAATTTGAAGATACCATAGAAACTGACATACATATGGATAGACTATGAGCTTCAATTCAAACCACTCATTGTGCGTTCATATTCAAGTGCACTTATTCAGAGACCGGGAGCCAATTTTGAAGTGCGGGGGTTAATAATCGAAGCCGCCCAATATGTTCAATAAAATAAATGCAGTTTACTGCGGCCCAAAATACCCACGGCAGAAAAAGTGTGGGGGCTAAAGCCCCTTAGCCTCCCGTCTCAGCGGTCCCTGCAGTTATGTGTAGGCCTTATGCCACAAGGAAGAGAGAAAGTTCTTCCTGTGAGTTATATGGCTTAATGCGTGTGCTAGCGATGAGATAAGCAACTCCGTGGATTGCCCTCTTGTTCTTGTTCAAGTGAATTTATTTAGCCTATTACTTCTTCAGTCAACAACATTCGGAAATAACAAGTGTTATATAACACCTTATTAATTTCTCTACATTTGATTGGAGGATTGGTAGTCACATGCCATGGATGATTCGGCACTATCATCACGGTCGTGTGTTATCCATCGTGCAATAGTCTAGTATAACACACGTTCGTGCAATAGTCTCGTATAGCACACGGCTCTGACGTCACAATCACTGCGGTACGTACAAACTATGCCGCAACTCAATAAATCAACGCAGCTTTGGATCGCGCATTGCATATCGTATGACGTACGCAATAGGCACATAATTGCATAGCTAGCAAACGACAAACCATGGAGCTACCACACGGACAAAAGCGAACCATCGTGACAGCCAAAACACAACTTTAACCAACGACTAGATAAGGTAACGTTAGATAGTTATAAGGTGTTATATAAAACATTCGCCTCGTTGAATAGAACGTTCAATCTTTCAACTCATGAAATTATTCATACTATCGCACTCATAAACATTCATTATTTGTATATTAATACTTTTGTAAGACATTCATTTGCCTGTTTGTTTTCAAAACGACCGAACAGTGATCAGTACTTCCGCCCCGATATATTGGCCTCCATGGGGAGTCAACGCGCCATTTTAAGTTTGGAATCTATGCTTGTAATATCTTTGTAGGAACCATATGAGAGCGCCCTCTGTCGGTAAGACGAAAACGCCGGGCAGCCCCATTGGACGAGTGACTGAGTCCGTCGGGAACTCGGGAAAAGAAAGGGAATTAACTGCTTCCGTATAGGTGCACTATTTCGGGTCATATGACATTCTTGAAAAACTACTTTCTGCACATTATTCCTCACTTTTATCATCACCATGGGGAGCAGCACCCGATTACCCATGGAGAGGGTATCCTTAGCCCGTCTTCTAAACCCTAACCTTGACTTCAAACACATTTTGCAAACTTCTGAGGATCCCGTTTACCCACAAACATCCTGGAAAAAAATTAATACCTGCCGCGCGTGTCTTCCCTTCACTCTAATCTCTGGCTTTTAACTTCTGAACACCGAAATGAAATAGATACAGAACCCATCTTCAGATCCTGGCGTTCAAAGCATATTTTGATCGCTTGAGTTAAGATTCTGAACACTTTTTTCCCTTTTTGAACGCCGGATGACTATCCACTTATCGTATTTGAACGCCTGACGCGCCTAGTGTTCAAATGCTGAACACATAGCGTTCCAGTTCTGAACGACAGGTTCAGCTCCTGAAGTATAGTGGCATGACGGGAGGAATAGCCTAACACATTTGAATTAACCGGAATCTTTGCATTGGATAATGCATTATGAACCAAAATATACCAATCCTGCACGAGACTTAATTTTTTACCGAGAGTTTATGCTAAAACCTCAGAGCTTCCGGGGGCGAAGCCTCCCGGACCCCCACCAGGGGCCCTAAGGCCGGCCGAGTGTTTTAGCCAGCCCCTACTTGTGGGACAATGTCAGATAAACGGCGCCAAACGTCGTACAAAAGAATCTGACACGCAAATTCTACGCGGGTGTAAGTTTTGAGGTTCCTCATTAGGGCAGAAATCCACTCAAATATTGCACCATTTGCGATCTGGGCACCTTTCAAATTCCAAAAATTTACAAAGGGGAGGGGGCACTCCCTCCCCAGGCCACAGGTCAGTACATGTCGCATTGAGAAAACGTCTAGGCTAAAGCACTGGCGGACCTCTGGATCCCAGCCTCTTAAAACTGTAGCGGCCTGACGAGAGGAATAGCCTAATACATTAAAATTAGTGGCGATCTAGTTTGTATTTGATGATCCAGTTTGAAACAAAGTATATCCATCCTGAGACTTAAAATTCCACAAAGAGATATACTTAAACCTAAGAGCTTCCGGGGGCTGCTCCCGCTGGACCCCACCAGGGGTCCTTAGGCGGGGCCCTGGACCCCACCCGCTAAAGCTCGTTTTCGTACTACGCATTACCAGATCCGTTGGCAAAACATAATCTCCACAACCCCCCCCCCCCCCAAGATAACATCTTCACTACGCCCCTGTTAGTGACGCGGTTAGATAATGTGAATGAATTGAAGATTACCGAACTCCTTGCGGGTGTCTCCTGCGATCTCAACTCAAAACTCACATGAATTTAACATACGTTCGTCAGTCATCAGAAAACATTGGAGCAAATAGTAGAACGTCATGAAAATGTTATGAAATTCCGACTTACATGCAATCCCCACTGTAAAAATATAAAACGTAATTGTATTGAATTTCCGTCAGACCTCAATCGACGATTAAATAGCAAATCAAGTGATCCCCATAGTTTCGTTTGAAAGGAAGCTTTGAGATAAAGGGAAGGATACAATATAATTGACAAATGTTCATCATCAAATGTTAGTTATCAGCTAAATGTAAGTTGATTTGGTGTAATATGGAGGTCAAAGGAGAACCTTTTTTCCTTTGCAGAGGTTATAAACTTTGTATAGGCTATGAGTAAAATGACCGAGTCCCGTGTTCTTGATCCGGTTCAAGCTTTTTTACGTTGGTTCATGCTTTTTTAAGGACTGCTAAACTGTTTTCTAGGGTCTTGATGGGAATTTTTGGTTCCTTGCTTTACAGTAGCAAAGGAACCTATGTAGTCAGGTTGGAGTGTGTGTGTGTGAGTGTGTGTGTGTGTGCGTCTGTGACGCTTGCTTCAGTACGCTGTAACTCAACAAGGAAAAGATAGACTAAACTTAAACTTGGTATATGGATGCGTCGTAGTGAGAAGTTGTGCCCTATTGTTTTGGGGAGGTCAAAAGTCATCTGAGGTCACCAGGGGTAAAAAACTGAAAACGTGATATCTCAAGGGAGGAAGCTTGGATAGATTTCATACTTAGTATGTGGATGCGTTGTGGTGAGGGGATAAAAGCTATTGCTTTTGGTGGAGGTCAAAGGTCATCTGGGGTTACCGGGGTCAAACACTGAAAACTTGTTGTTAACACAGTATCTCAAGGTAGGAAGCTTGGACAGATGTCATACTTGGTATGTGGATGACTTATGGTGAGAAAATAAATCCTGTCATTTTTGGTGGAGGTCAAAGGTCATTTGGGGTCACTGAGAGTCAAATACTGAAAACCTTGTTAACACAATATCTCAAGGAAAGAATCTTGGATAGATTTCATACTTGGTATATAGATCCACCATAGTGAGAAGCTGTGCCATACAGTTTTTGGGTGGAGGTCAAAGGTCATCTGGGGTCACCAAGGGTCAAAAACTGATAACCTTGTTGTTAGCACAATACTGTATCTCAAGGTAGGAAGCTTGGATTAATTTCATGCTTAGTGTGTGGATGCCTTATGGTGGGGAAATTTTTTTTGGTGGAGACCAAAGGTCATCTGGGGTCACTGGAGGTCAAACTCTGCAAACCTTTTCAACTCTATATCTCAGTGTAGGAAGCTTGAATAGATTTATGCTTTGAGGTGTTGCATTAAATCCAGCAGAAAACCCATATGAGTTTGTCGGATGTCAGAGGTGAAATCACCAGATGCCAAAAAGCAGATTCCCAAGAATTCCTAAAGTCAAATATAAGCACAAAACTGTATCATTCCAGCACATTAAGATCACATTCACCCAGTGACTGAAAGATGTGGGACATTTTTCAGAGATGCCAAGTATCTCAATTTTAGTTGAAATTATAGTATTATGATTTTAATTCATAATTCTGCCCTTATGAAAACCTGCATCAAATCCCGCTTTTTAACAAAGCAGAGGACTTGTGAAAGTTCACGAGACAGACATTTGTCCTTAGATTAGGGCATGTGAGCTTGCAGGAATTGGAAATTGGAATTGATTAATTAAATGCTACTATAGGTTGTTAGTTTTATAAGGAGAACTAAGTTACTGATCATTTGGATCAGATACCATTGAGCGTGCATGAATTGTGATTGCTTAATTGAATAAAACAAATTGTAACTGTATACTGTCTGTGTTGATATCCCTTGAAGTGCCTGTATTTCTTCCGAGCAATTAATTTATGCTTGAATGTATTTACACAAGATGTGTATTGTCTACAGAGCAGATTTTGAGCATCTACAGAAATACTGGTTCATTCAATAGTTGGCTCTGTTTCATTACATTCAGCAAGGAACCACAGTGCGCATTGGGCTCTTGTTTTGCGATTGGTAATCCTTTTTTATTCTTTGCCGAAGGCGAAAGGAATCTTTGCAATCACGCTGGCGGGCTTATGTATGTTTGTGTACTGTGTATGGGTGTGCCTGTGACGCTTAACTTGCAAATACGTTGTCTCAAGATAGCAGTCTGGACGACCCATGTTGTTTACAAGAACCCTTTGTTTTTGGTGGAGGTCAATGGACATGTGACGCCACCAGCGGTCAAATTGTTAAAACATCGTAAAACATGATATCCCAAGATGAATAACTTTTAGGGATAAACCCTCATTGCGACAGGGAAAATAAGCCAGTGAGCCACAACTGGGAAAAAAGGCCGTGGCCGGCCCGACTTCAACCAATTGGTTAGAAACTGAGCCGTTAAACCTCGTCTAACCATCTGACACCTCAGTGCGACAAAGCATTTTCTTTCTACGAGGAATCACTAAGCCTCTGGGCTTTCTGGTTTATCTTACTAAATCTAATTACGGTAACTCAAATGACTCCTACTCGTAGGCCTGCTAGCATTATTTTTTTTTCTCAGGACGAACGTGGGCAAATCGAGTTTTCAAAAAATTTTAAATTTGTTTCAACATGAAGATTAGGGTTAGAATTAAGGTTAGGGTTACGTAGTTTGGGGTTATTTGGCCTGTTCTTTCATAATCCGGCGTCAGAATTACAAAAAAAGGGTCGAAAAGCTGTCATTTTGGAATTAGAGGTGTGGCCTATTTCCAAGAAGCTGATTTGTCCATTGGCCAGATTTGGCCTGACTCGTCCTGGGAAAAAACTACGCGGCCTGCTAGCAGCTAGCTAACCCTTCGAGACAGTGGCACCGTGGCTTGCACAATGAAGCGGAGGACATTCCGTTGGTCCTAACAAAGGAACAAGTGGGCATGGGGGGGGGGGGGCATTTCTGATTTCCGCCACATATTTCCCACAAGTTCCCCTCTTAAACCCCCACCCTTGCACATAAGTTTAAAGTAAGAAACGGTAAAATACCACAAGCCACAGTCGAAAATGGGTACATGAAGTTAGAAGCCTAAAAGCCTTCTGTTTTGGAGGTCAAAGGTCGTTTGATGCCTGCATGGGCAATTAGTTGTGTCCAAATATTTGAAGACAAGATCAAGTTTGTTGTCTTTCAACGCATTACACGCATCCTGTGCAAGTGACCGAAACTCGAAAGTATATATAGATCTGTGGTTTTATCGGAAGGTAAAGGTCATTTTGAATAGATAGGTGAAAGTGGAATTTTTTAATAACATTACTGTTTAAATAAGCGCAACTCTCATGCCATAATTAGTATGTATGTCATTGCAGATGATGTATATTGATTACATTATTGTTCATTGTTGAAAGTAAAGTGCATAAATTTGTGATCACATAGGTCAACGTGTTGAAATGAAGTGAATGCACCATAACAGCCGAAGGGAAAGAGATCGAATTTCTCTCATGATAATAAGCGAGTTCGGAATTAACATAAGGAGCGAAGGTCAAAGGTCAAATGAGGGGAACCTGCAGGGAACGGACGAACTTTTTGCGACCGTCACTGTGTAGCTAGAGCATATACACGGCCAAGGAGAGCCGCTACGCAGACACTCGGCTGATGGCGGGATGTAAACATTCAAAAATTACATGTACGTACGAAGGTACGCGATACGCATGGTGTATACTTAATTGTATGATTGTGCACGTACAAAGCGTTATATTGTGCAGACAGGTAGCTAGCTGCTACTCGACTTATTAAACCTCACAGTACTCAAATTGATCACTTTTATCGACGCAGTTTAGGGAAGATTGTCATGAGTTAGGCTCACAAAATCTAGGCTATCGAGATTTATGGAAGATGATGATGTATCTACACATTTAATTCGATAATGGCGAGTCGAGAAAAGGGGGACTTAAACTAGCTTCGTTCTAACGTTAGGTTAGTCTAACGTTAACGTCAACGTTAGTGTTCGGCCACACTGAAAATGCCCGAACTCGAAACGCTACCATTAGGCCTACAACACATTTCCATTTAGAATAGAAGAAAAACTGTGATAATGATCACTCGAAAAAATGGTAAGGAAAATAATCTACGATTTCCCTTCACTAACCTTGTAGGCTATCGATGATGAAGTTCTCTAGCGTCACCCGGCCCACACAGGCTAGTCAGTCTGCATGTGCATATGTGTGCTGCATTATTATAATATCTGCCGTATACTTATATGCTTATAACATAACAGATATAATTAACTAGCTGTGCATGCATAACATACGTACATGCCCTGCACTAGAGGTACGTGCGAGAAAAGAGTACGTACGCTTCGGTAGAATCCTTTGAAACCGCTCAGAACAATTCATTACAATAGACTGAAACCATATAGGTCACCCCTTCCGAAAAGTAGGAATGGAGCTCCACCTCCAAAAGAGGCAGTACCTTCGGTAGGAATTACTCCTGCTTCAGCATTGTCGGGGTCACTACCTTTTTCATTTAGCCCCTCACTTCCTCACTCTACTCAGGTACCAGCCTCTGTTCAAACTCAAGTTAATCTTGTTGCTCCCAGCAGGTCTTATGACCCCTACCACAAACCTCAAACAAGAAATGGGCGTCATCCTAAGCTCCCCGCCCGCTTCAGAGATTTTAAATTGTATTGAATCTCATTGATACGGTTTGACGGATTTTGACAATTGAAACGAATTTGACTACGGAATATGTATATATGTAATGTTCTTTTGCTGAGTAATATGGTTGATCGTATACCCTTTTTGGTACTTTTGTGATATTTTTGTATTTTTCTATATGGTCTTAGTTATATCTCTACATGTGCAATGTCAAATATAAAAAATAAGGAATGACTACTCGAATTGAAAGCATCTTTAACGACAAAAAAAAATGAAATATCTGTAATGAATTAATGAAAGAAATAATATTTATAAAAAGATGCATTTAAGTGAATGGAACAATGAGTAAATAAAGGGATAATGAATAAATAAAATGTGTATATATGTAATGTACGATATTAACTATTCACGTGTAATCTATTTTTAAACTAACTGAATCATTTAACAAGTAACAAAAAAGTTGAATGTAAATTGATGTAACGCATAAATTCAGAAATGAGGACATTTCTTATTAAGAGGGGGAATGATGTAAGGTTAAAGTTCATGCAAGGCTTGTGTACAGTTTGTTATTCGTGCTATGTTTCATTATGCAAATTAAGGTAGTCTGTTATTTCTGTAATGTTTTGTTATGTAAATTATTTCTCGAGTCTTCTTCTCTGTTCGTTTTGCTTTCCAAGATTTTTGTTAGTCTTCCTCGAGGGAGCCGAGGGGCTCGGTGAAATATAGTTAATCGTGAACATGTTGGTATCCGCCTAGTCTGCAGTTGGTTTTTTTATTTAAAGTGGACCTAAAGTCTAGAATTACAAGACTATATATTTTAGAAATTGGAAAATGAATCTCATTCATCCAACGTCCATTTCCATAGCGTACTCCGTTGCTGAGATATAAAATGTTGAAATTTATTCACTTAATTAATTTGAAATAGTTGATTGTGCAATAACTTGTGATGTCCTTCTTGTACAACTCACATACCAGTCTTTGTTTCCTTTTAAAATTACAATGTTTATATGACCTTGAAACAATGACAGTTCCCTTGCATGGTATGTTGCACAGAGAGGACTTACATAGCCAAGTCACCCTATAACAGCAAGACAGTGATCAAATTTTGGCACAAGGAGCAGTGCCTTTCCACAAAACAAAGAACAACAAAGACTGTAATTTGAGTAGTACAAGAATGACATCACAAATTATTGCGCAATCCGGCATTTTAAATTGAGTGAATAAGCTTCGACATTTTATATCTCAGCCCAGGAATGCCCTGTGAAGATGGGAGTTGGACCATTTGCTTGCATTTTTCAAGCTTTTTGACATATATTTTTGAAATTTTAGACTTTAGGTACACTTTAATGTTTCATAGGCCTACCTAACCAGTTTCCGGCCATGTTCCTACCCTATATCGGGAACTGAAAACCACGCTACACTATGCAGAAGATATTCCACATATGTCTGCTTACAATTCCATGTATTAAAAGAAAATTTCCTGAAATAGACACTAAGTTCCATTCATTTAAGAAAATATTCCAATTTTTTCACGTTTTCAAAAAGTTTTTTCATTTCTGAAATTTCTTTCAACCTTTGAAACCATTTTTAAAGCTTCTGGAATCCACTAAGGTAATTTTTATGAAAAGGAGATTTCCATGAAGGTAGATATATAAAACGCTGCTGAAACAATGAAAACCACTCACTTGACCTTATTTAAAAGGTCACTACGCCTGCGCTGTAGGTAATTCCGAACTCACTTACTGGAGTCATGGAGTCACAGAGAGGTTAAATTGGCGTTACCATGGTTGATGGTGCGCGCCGTCTTCGATGGCACCGTGCTCACCTAGACATATCCTTAAGTACACCAATAAATAATATGCATATACTCGACACCCACACGAGCCCACTGATGCAATTCGATGTATGGCAGATTGACATGATTCGGAAATTAGCAGTAAAAATCGTGCCTGAACTTATTCGAGGCTAAAGTACAGTACCGGTAGTAGCTATAGTAGGCCCTACTTAGTTTAAGTATTTTCTTGGTTTAGTTTCCACTTTGAATTTACTTTAACACTGAACACTAAGAGATTCAGGTTACATCCATTTCTGTTAAGGTGGACGAGTGGATCTTCAGTCGTATTTTGCGCCATAATCATTGAAAAATGGATTTATCGAAATTTTTTAAATAGGCTAAGTAGTTTTAGAAGGGCTTTTGAGCTACTGCATCAGTAAAGGGGTATCGAACATAAAGAGCAAATACTGCAATCCTTGATTTGCAACACAGAAACTGGGATTACTTTAGTCGTCTTAAATTCTTAGTACTTCTGACACGGTGAAAATCCAGCTTACTGAAGGTGCTTCTTATTGGAGAAGTAACAGCCATATGAATCATATCTAAAAATACTTTTTAGTCAAAAAGTCACTTTTCCCAGAGGTGTTGTGTATTTTTTAACTCGTCAGAAGTTCAGTTCGTAATCTCGAATTGTACGTAGCAGTTCAAAACTGGTATTATCTTGTTGAAATTATGAGGTAGCTATGATCTAGTTGGAATTATGAATATTAATAATGATGGTCAGACTCTGTGGGCTGGGGGTTGTAGAATATGCTCACGGTATTCCCTGCCTGTCGTAAGAGGCGACTAAAGGGGAGGACTTGCACTGTATTTGAACAATATTTGAAACCGAACTTGAGACGTATTTATCTAGTTGACACGATATAACGTATTCGTGTTGGTGTGTCGTTAAATCTCATCTGACTGACCGACCGACCCTAGTATGATGTTCTATAGAGTTAATGCAGTAGCCTTATAAGTTACTATCAAATCTAATGTTAGTGACGATGTTAACCTGAAGGCCTCGTGCCCAAACTCACACATTTCATCAGAGAGTAAATATTGTAGGCCTGCTTGGTTTAATCGGCAGATTGACTTGGCGGACAAGTTTCTTGTTTACAGAGAAGCTCCTCGAAGATCCTCACATTCTCAAAGTACGCAAATAAGCATGCTGTAGGCATTCGTACTAGAAACAAGTCTGCTCTGTCGGCAAAGTCAGTTGGCAAGTATTTTCACAGTGGGCGGGTAAGCCAATAATCCATTGACGTAAAAAGCAATAAGCATTGAGCTTTCAACACTTGCATCTCTCGCTGTGAAACTATGCTTTCATGTCCACGGGAATCTGTATTTTACGTGCACAACCAGAACTGGATATGACCGTAACTCCTAGGAAAGTAAAGTGAAAGTGACATTTGGGTATTCGGTAGGCAGGTTAATCGTGTATATTTATGAAAAAGAATGCTCGCCGGTGCATTTACTCTAGCCGTGCTCATCGTTATGTAGCTGTGCCGTCCTACCTTAGTTACAGTGCATGCTTGCATTTGACAACTAAACTTTATTAGGCAATAGACTGAATGCAAGGCTAACGGTGTGCCTTGCTATCGAATGTACATACTGTAGCTCTTACTGGACAATATAGAGTATAAGGTAGCTTTGCTCCTGGTTGGATAATTCTCTTCCCGCATTTTCAACTTCAATTGACACATTATATCGCAGTAAAAGATATTTCACAGTTGTCAAATAATCATCTCTCTTAAAGGGGGATTTGCATCACCCCAAGTATGACTTTTCCTTGGTGGTAAGCCCCTCCCATAATTGTCTTTACTGCTTCTCCTTGTGCAGACATAGTTCACTGCTCAAGGCCACATCCTGGTGAGCATAAAAGACCCCATGTGTAATCAAAGCATTCTCTGTGCGTGCTGTGTGATATTAGTTGCTCTGCATCTTTTGAATTTTGCAACTCTGATGCCAATCAAAGAGTAGTAACCAATTGGGACTTTTGCTTACCCCCAACAAAAAGCCATACTTGGGGTGATGCAAATCTGTCTTTAAAGAAGTCAGTGCACATCAAATAGTTTCCAGGACTGTCATTACCAAGCTACTTCAGAATGGTGAACTTCGTTAATCTATACAAGCCACTCCTTTACAGTCTTTACTCTAAACTGATTACTTTAATCGCTGTTAGGCCTAAGAAAAATCCGAAAATTGGGAGGTTTCATTAGAAGAAGTATGCCAAACTTCTAGTTTACTTTGTACAGTAGTCTCGCTTTGCATTGAAGACACACTCGTGTACCTTTTCAGTTTGGGGTCATTAAGAATGATCCAAAGTACCTTCAATTTACCCGAGATGTAGTAGGCCTACCGAGTGCAATAATATACCGTAACTGAGTCATCCACCATCTCCCCATTCCCCCACCATCATTACAATGCCGTTTTTAATGTTATTTTGTGTAAAAGTCCGGTCCGGTGGGATTTCTGGTAATATTCGGCAAAATCTGGTGCCAACCGAATCCCAAGTGCAGTGGATTCCGACCGAATCCCAAAGTCTGGATTCAGGTGATCCATTTAACAAATGGATGTTACGGTACATTCTGCAATAGGCACAATGTGCTTATTTGCAGCATGCATCTATGATCTTCCTTCTGTTTTCTCGGGGTGTCTCTAATAGCCCCCTCTTTTCATAAAATTCAGCTGTAGTTATGGGACTTTCTGTGGAGAATATCATATGAAATGAAAAGAAGAGGTAGGCCTACTACATCTCGGGTAATTTGAAGGTACTGTATTTGGGCGATTTGAGCAACATGATTAAAAATATGGGCGACAAAGTGTGGTTTCCCATTGAATGCCAGTGCAAATGGATTTGGGTGTGCACTAAATGTATATGAGAATGAGACTTCTGTATAAAGTGTTTGTATAATGTAACGGGAGGGAGGTTAGCGCTTTACGGCACTGTGGGTCATTCCTTCTCCTAGCCCCTTCAGCCCACCCACCTTTGGAGACATGTCCTTTTCCATGAATGATTGCCCTGATAGTGCATCTCACATCACAGTGCATCTCACATCACTGGCAAGATGTAGAGACTACTTTACATGGGCGTAAATCCGGGGGGGGGGGTGGGAATATATCCCCCCAACATTTGACTGGGGGGATGGCCCATGTAATCATCCCCCCCCCCCCAATTTTTCAGTCTACAGATTCGTGTATGATGGAAAGTATATTTTATTCTTCATTTTCATAAGAATTTTTTTCAATCTCGCGTCATTTTCTATCACAAATGTTTCTCAAACTATCAGAATTTTAGCAAATCGTTGGCAATCTATCAAAATTTTCGCGCGCTCCGCGCGCTTCCAACCTTACGTCAGTGTCTCTCATATTATCAATATCTTCCGATGGCAACTTTCGGAAAAGTACAGCAGCTAAAAGTTGAAAGTTTACGAATTAATAGGTAAAAGACTGCCTTATGGCAGTGACATGTAGGTTTGTTTGGCAATTGAAAGTGTCTCGATGTAGAGTCTGAATGCAGGCTTTGTAATCAGGTAATGGAAATATTATTCGTCACTGTTTATATTCCATGTCATGACCATTATTAAGGTAATAATACACGAAACTGTTGTGACACGACACTTTCCGAATAACAGAGATACATCTCCAAACATCTGAGGGGACCTCGCATCAATATGGGATCTTTCAATCTAATATGTAGCATGATGTAGAAGGTTGAAAGTAAGTATCTGCCGTTATACATTTTGCAAAAATTTTTACCAGAGCTTCGCCAGTTCGCGCTGAGCCATTATCGGTATAGATAGTAATTGTTAATACACTTATGACTAAAACAGCAATCTGTAACACTCTTATTAGTCCTTCACCCCTTTGCTACATGTATCAGGGAGGTCTAATATCAACTCCCTGCACCTATACTCTCCCTCCCTCTCATTTTCCATTTCTGGCAGCTGTTCATCGGGATTTTAGTTCAAAAGTAGTAAAAATACGATAGTTGTAAAGTGTGCGGCTTCGTACTCTATATTATCATTTGGATGTCAGGTAGTATACGCATTATGTCATTGCCCCCCACACCAATTAATATGATTAATGCAGAGCTTCCAGGAGGCCCTATTCAGGTATCTGCTAGCCTTAGATGCCCTTTGATAATGCACAATGAAGGAAAGGACATATTTCATAATAACTCAAGAATGCATCTGTGGACTCCACGCACATATTTTTGTGTGACTAAAAACTTTCCAGAAATAGAAGGCAGTAAAACAGTCAGAAGGGAGGGGGCTTCAGGAGATTTGTTGACAACGTATCTGTCTCTTAATAGACAACAAATTCTCCTTTTACCTTATCAAAAATTAGCATTCACTAAATTATGGACATTTTCCGGCCATATATGATCAGTTCCAAAAACATCTCAAAGATAGCACCATTTTGCATCGAAAAGACCTTAAATTAATTTCAAAAAATCTTAAAGGGGAGGGGAAACCCCTTCCCCAGGACGATATCTTTATGTCGTGACAAACGAAAGATCAAAACTGCTGCATGCAAATGCAGGAACGCATGAAAAATAAAGGTGTAATTTACGCAGACTTGGGGAACTGAGGTATTATTACATCATCTATGGTGCCCCCAATCACAAAAAACCTGGCGACGCCACTGATCCCAAGCCAACTTTTGCAAGTCTTGTAATGATCTCCGAATTCAAAAACCAGTTGTCTGGGATGACCCTATATGTTGATCCCTACCTTTTTAAGGATAAGAGGACATTGTTGCTCTTGTACAATTTCAATCCAGTGCAGCTTATCAACGAGTTTTGTGCTCAAAATAGCATTTCCTTATTGTACAAATATACTAACAGCCCACCAACATTACCGCTAAACTTAATCGCTTAAAACAGTCTTCCTGGCACTTCTGAGACATTAAAACCCATGAGCTTCCCTGGACCCCCACCGGGGCTTTGCCCCTGGACCCCACCAGGGGCCCTAAGGCGGGCCCCTGGACCCCACCCGTCATGGGCTCGCGCTTCGCCTGCACATTTTCCACATTTGCGATAGTTCACCCCATCCCCCCAAAAGTTGAAAAGAAATCTACCCCCTGCTACTTTATGTGTCTTAAACAGCCCGCCCACCAGCTAATGCTAAGATTAAGTAACCCTCTAACATATCAAAAACAAAATTCCATGCTTAAAACTGTCTTTTAACCTCTGTTGACGTTAAAGATCTACAGAAACTCAGCAAAGTAAAAGGATGCTTCTAGCCTTCTACTAAGTACACAGGACATGCACATACAAAATGTGCAGACAAAGGGCCAATATGAAGTTTGAAATTGTCCATTTATTCCCTCCTTCAGCGATTTCTTGTTTACAAACCAAACATCACATGCCTGCAACATACATGGGTAATTCCGCAGCAGAGAGTCAAAATCAAGGGAAAATAAAATTGGCCAATTATCATTAATGTGATACCTATCATCTTTAAGCTGAATATGTGAATTTTTCAGATATGTATTTGATTGTTCCATAGTTTTCACTGAAAAAGCCTAAAATTAGGAATAATATGAAATAGTCATATTTTTTCGATGAAAACTAGCGTAAAAATGTCTATAAGTCATTCATTTTAGATTAATAGTGTGACTTTGAGTATGGGTTATATTAGTTCGAGGTCATGCGTACCTGAAACAAACCTTTTTAACAGTTCGGGAGATCCCCCCATTCGGGAGAATCTACTTTTTTCAAGTAAAGTAAAATTGGTCATGGGCGCCGCCATCTTGTCTATTTTACCCACAATCCCACGCGTGTTTTGTGTACATTGCCAATGGCGAATGGGTTTTGGAACTCCCTTGCAAAATTGTCGGTCTAATGTAATGGAATTAAATATATATTCGGAAGGTTTATTGTCATAGCTACAGAAAAGCCACGTCATAATCGGTGGTTCACCACGCCGTTTTTGAGTTTTGAGTGGTTTTCATTCTTGCTTAACCTTGTTTTAGTTAGGCTGGTAAGCCTATACAATGTCTTGCATAAGTTTCCCCCCCCCCCCTTCGGGAGAAGTTTGGTTTTCTCCCAAACGGGAGAATCACCCGGACTGTTTAATGTGTTTCACGTCCTGACACGCTTTAGAGTGAATGTATCCGAAAAATGTCACACTGTTAACCAAAAAAGGTTTTAAAGGTATTTCCAGAAATTGAATTTGGAATCGTTTGCTTTTTATCCAAATCAAGTGGCCTTTCAACTGGCCTTTCAAAAGAAACCAAATTTGACCTTAATTGTTAAGTTGGTTAGCCACCCGACGTGAAGTTTCATAGGCCATATAGGCTTCTCCCACATCCGTAGTCGCTTAGCGTCGTAAAACAACTGCCCTTCAAGGCCTGAATTATAAGTGTGTATTTACTTCATAAATCCATGTATTAATTTGACTCCAGGACTCTTCCCATTTTTTACCGGCTGCTTTAGCCTCCACCCCCACCCCCACTTCATACGCCTGTGTAACCGATGATGTGATATAGTGATATAATTGCTATTTTAAGATCACATGACTAATCGATCATGGGAATATCGTCGACAGAGGAAAAAAAAGTCGTCTGTAACGTAAAAAGGGCTGGCGACATTTTTTTCGTGTGGAGTGTCGTATAGCGTCATACATATTGTGAATCGGGCTCAATCCTCTTGCAGTGGTAGCTTACATCAGGGAGTTGCAACTCTCTGCCTGCTTATACTGCGTACGTCACTTAAAGGTCGTGTGACATACCATCAAACAGAGCTGTTTCACTTGTCAGTTAAAGAATTAAGTCCTCCAAGGAAAGATCCGTTGGAATTATAATTATTTCAATATCTTTTACCATTCTCAAAATATAAGTCTTCAAAATTCGATGGCTTTTGAAGAAACTCATTGCCTATGCAAAAATAATGATGTGGAGTGTTGCACAGTGTTAAAATTTCTTTTATTAACCCTATATAAATTATCTCTTAATTACTGATCAGATAGATTGCAATTTGATGAGTGATATCAATGTTTCCGAAGGAAAGAATTTTAACCTTCATGACATACCCCTCAGGGGATAACAATGCTACGAGTGTACTTGAAATTAAGGTTGAAAAAACAAAGGCTAACATGAGCCATATATGGTATGTCCATCTTTCGTTGTCACATATTTGCATATTAAGCTCGTGTTTATTCATGACACAAGTGTGAAATAGAAATGACCCTGTAAAATGGTCAATATTTGATGGATTTTAGTGGGAATTGCGGCTATGTTCTGGATATTTAATGCTTTTTTCATCAAATATCCATGTTATTTTCATGTCACACTACTTTTAAGTATTTGTCAGCTGCATCTTGCCAGTTCGGTATTTTATCGGTGTTTTAATATTATTGTGATGTGTGGTGATATTGTAAAATGGACCATGCTGAACCTACATACCAATCGGAACATTTACGAATTGTTCTCCCGTCAGGTCAGTGCACATGTACGATAATTGAGTGTTCATCACAATACTCCGTTGACACAGAACGCATCAACGGTCCAAGCAGACAAACATGTGAAGCTGTCATGAGATTCAGGGACTGTGTAAATGAGATCAACCCGAAGACATGTCGTGGTGACTTGAGCTATCACTCCACTTTGACCTTAATTCCAGATCTCATAAATTACAACTGTGCTGGTGTGGGCACAATAACGCAGGAAAGCTCTACCCAAACAACTACGGAATCGAACATGTGCCGTTTTAAAGGTACGACAAATTTTCGGCACTGTGGGCTTTTTGGTGATCCCCATTTGAGGACTTTCGATGACTCTTTTCTAACGTGCAAAGCGGCTGGAACGTGGCCGTTAATTTTCAATGAATATTTGGCCGTTCAAGTCACAAATGTTCCTCTAACACATGGGCAAGGAGCCACTGCTACATCAAAGGTAAGGATACATTACTTTTTTGGCCTTTTTCGTTTTCAGTTGCGATATTGTAATACTGTATTGTATTGCGATACTGTATTGTAGTTGCTTTTGTATGCAAACAGAACGTAACTTTTTGTTTCTTGTCGAAGGCAGGCAAGGAATCTATGCGATGATGATTTCGTGTATGGGTGCGTGTGTGTGTGTGCGTGGTGTGTTTGCATGTGACACTTAGCTTGTAAAACGATATCTCAAGGTAGCAATTACGGACACTTCATATTTACTATATAGATTTGTGATGTTGAGAGGAAGAAGCCTATTGTTTTGGTGGAGGTCAAGGGTCATTTGAAATTACTAGAGGTAAAAAACCGAAAATCTTGTAAACACGGTATCTCAAGATAGCATTGACGGACAGTTTTCATATTTGTATAAAGATTTGTCATATTGAAAGGAAGAGCCCTATTGTCTTTGGTGGTCGAAGGTCATTTGAGGTCACCAGAGTTCAAAAACCGAAAACCTTGTACACATATGTGAAGATTGGAATGACAGACGCTTTTCATACTTTGTGTATAAATTTTCATATTGAGAGGAGGAACGTTATTGTTTGTGGCGGAGGTCACAAGTCATTTGAGGTTACCAGAGGTCGAAAACTGAAACTCTTTAAATATGAATCACTAAGCCTTTGGGCTTTCCGGTTTGTTACTTTAATTTCTTGTAGGTGCTGTTGACAGAAACATACTTGACGTTGTTTGGGTTTTAAGGAGACGGCACCTTTTAATTTTAACGTCTTCTTGGGCGTGGTATTGCGTTACGCTTTTTCTAAATTGAATGCTGCTAACAATAGAAGGGATTTGTGTGAAAAGTGGGGGGGGGGGGCGGATAATGGACCCTTGAGGCAAAAGGTAATGAGTGAAAAAAGTCAATGAGAGCATTTCCAAAAAGTGAGGGGATATATCCCCTACCCTCTTCAGGATTTCTGCCAATGGCTGCTAACTTCATTCTTTCATTCGTTCGTTCGTTTGATTCCATGTACGAAATCGTGATGCTTAGAAGTCTTGCGATTTCTACCTTTAGAGTTGAACCTTTACTAAAGGCATGCAAAGAGCTTATTCTTAATGAGCTATCGACCTTCATACTTAAGCGAACGTAGTGATCATTGCGATGTAGGACTAGACGTTTGTCGCTGCGTTAACTAAGACTGTCTCAGTTATATGGGAACTACATGACATCAACAGGCTGGCCTACGACACGCGACCAAATCATAATGAGTGGAAAAACGGGTAGTGTGTTTGGTCGAAGTCGGATGTCACTTGAGGTAACAAAAGGTCAAACACTAAACCCAAACATGATATCTCAAGATAAGGAGAGATGCTTTTCATTCTTGGTATATTAATTAATGATACTACGATAAAGTACCCTATTGTTTTTTAGTAAAGGTCAGATGTAATGTGACGTCATCAGAGTAAAAACCAAAAACCATGTAAACACGATATCTTAAGGTAAAAAGCGTGGATATTGTACTTTTCATACTTGGCATGTGGATGAGTTATAGTCAGAAGATGAACCTTGTTTATTTTTTATAATGAACAAAGAATATATGAGGTCACAGGAGGTGAAAAAACGTAGTCATTGGAAATTGCTAGTAGCCGAAATATCTCAAGATTCGAATGATGAATACCTTTTACACTTGATGTATATTTGTGTCATAGTGAGAGGAAGAATCCAACCGCTTTAGGAGGAGGTCAGAGGACACTACAGATTAAAAACTGAAAACCTTGTAAATTTTATATCTCAATGTAGGGACCATAGGTAAGTTTTCATAATAAGCATGTGGATGTATTATTGTCAGTTGATGAACACTTTTTGCTTGGGTTTAGTAGAGGTCAAAGGATGTATGAGGTCACTGGAGATCAGACTGCTTACATTAGTGATATCTTAAGGAGGTTAACATTAATGGAACTCATACTTAGCATAAGGATGCCGCCATATTGAGTTAAAGAACTCTATTGCTATTGTGGAGGTCAAAAGTTCATTGGCATCATAGGAGGTAAAATGGTGGAAGCCTCATAATAAATACAGTATCTCATGAAGGGTAACCTTGATGAGTCTTACAGCTGGCTTTCTGCCAGCTGGTATATATATCTTTATATCTATATCTATATCTATATCTATATCTATATCTATATCTATATCTATTTCTATATATATCTATATATATTTCTATATATATATATATATATATATATATATATATATATATATATATATATATATATAGTAACAAATATCCACGTATGCGCCATAAATTATATAGGAGATGATATATAGTGTAGTACACCGGGATGACATAATAAGAGCACGATACATATATGTATATAGATATATACGTGTATATTTCAGGCACGCCTGTGCCCTTCTTCAGCACAAATAATAATGAAGTGAAGTGGCTATATACAATGGCCACTTCACTTCATTATTTAGGCTGGAGAAGGGCACATGCGTGATTATGTATCGTGCTCTTATTATGTCATCCCGGTGTACTACACAATTTATCATCGCCTATATATATATATATATATATATATATATATATATATATATATATATATATATATATATATATATATATATATATATATATATATATATATATATATATATATATATATATATATATATATATATATATATATATATAGAATACACAAAACAAACAATTGGATGCTGGAACCTTGGGTTTCAAGCTACGCTATCATCAGCCAACTGCCCAAATAGAACAAGTTCAACACGATTTATTCCCCTTTCTGCTTGGCTGCTTGGTACGGTTCGGTGGCTTGTAGCCATGGCGACAAGTCAAAACGAGCTCTGACTTACTGTTGATGAGGCTTTCTTTCGACAACATTATTTCTAGCTTTTCTTGTATGCATAAATTGCAAATGCTGGAACCGCGTGTGTTTGTGTTGAATCTTCTCATGATCTCCCATTGAATCGAAAAGTTTTGGTTATTTGCTTTTAAATCCCATATGTACTTGGAGAGCTCCGTTTCCTTTCGATATTTAGGATTGCGGAAAGATTTGGCATGATTGTTATATCTCTGCTTAAATTGGCCTCCGGACAGGCCTATGTAACTTTTTCTAGTTAGCTTACGATAGTATCGTAAGCTTATGTTGCCGTATGTACTTTTGGAGCTCCATGACGTCATCAAACAATAAAATACAAAAGATATCGCGGATTTTCTCTTCACACCCTGTCGAAGAATGTTACTACGACAAAAGAAAAAATAGCACCAAATGTGTGTCCCCATAATTGACAGTGCCTATTGTGGAACTTGCAGTACCCTTTTGCAAGAAAGAATTGATCATTTAAAGGAAGGTAGGAAGAAACTGTTAAAATCATTCACAATTTCGCTGAAAACACAACTTAGGAGCCTTAAAAAGGACATTTAATGTATCATTCCGCTAACGATCTGCAGTTGTGTACTAGTTTCACTAGGGCACTACGTAAACCTGTTAGTAAGTCTGCAGCAGGTACGTATATTAGCACGCGTGAAGTTGTGTCACATGACTTGTACGTAGCTTCTGTTTGACGCGACCGGCGACCACCAGGGACAAAAAATTTAGAGTCCAAATCTATTAAAACTGAAGCCATCTCTGCAACATTCTGACAAATTTATGGTTGGAATGTTCAGTTACGTCTAAAAGAGCAATATAATAATAAAAATATTAGCACCTGACCTTTATTGTGTATGTTATGGGATGTTTTGGTTTCGAATTTTGAGATCGTAGCGAGAATGTTTACATACTGAAGGCACTGCAGATATTGCAGTGCTTCCACATCTCTAAATTCATTTTTCCTGAAATGGAATCTAAAATTTCCTGAAATCCGATTGGTTTTTCCTGATATTTTCAATAACGCTTCTTTTATGCTACTTTAATGGCTGATCCAGGATTTCAACCTGTCAAGCCATACGTCACTTCCATACGCCATTTCCGAAATTTCCCGAAATTATCCCCCTTCCCGAAAATTTCCCGAAGAGTACCCAGATTTCCCGAATTTCGGGTAATTTCGGGAAGACTGGAAACACTGAGATATTGTGTGCTACAATGCCGCAAGTTTCCCGCGGCCGATTTCTGTACAGCGTATTCCTTGTTCGGTCCAGGTAGTTGCCACATCCCAGTTTTGGAGGTATTAATTTAAAGGGGCCCGAACAGAGTCCGCTCCGCGAGGAAACTATTCTTTGTTACCGAACTGTGTCATAATAATATGGTAACTTTACTCTTTTGTATTCTCGTGCTTTTTTCATAATACAAATGCCTCCACAAATTACAGGCTGTTCCTACAAGCAGGGAAATGGATTACCAGCTCCTTGCCGCTAGGAACTTCTTGAACTTTGCGGCGTGCGTCCTGGTAGAGTGATTTCTCATACTGTCAGGCTGTCCCCATAGTGACTATCGTAAGCCTGGAAGCCAATGGCTTTTGATTTGGTCGGTTGTCACGGTTGCTTTATAAATGATTGACCGGGCCAAGCACCCCCCGCGAAGGGGACACGATTCCTTGCTCCTGCAATTACATGATGTCTGGGCGGCGTCATGTTTGCTCTGGGTTATGACACGGGCATTGTGTGCCTTTATTATAGATTGCATGTTGGGTAAACAGCTATAGCTCACTTTGACCGTGTTGCGATTAAAAAATTGTTTAATGTGTGTCCTCTTGGGAAGTGCTTACCTATCAATCCTAGGAACATTTTTCCAACATTGGTTTTCACGTTTCGGCTGAAGGGTGGGTTGAACCATGTTACGTAGCGCTTCCTGTTACGGCCTTTTTTCTGCTGTTGTTGGGTATTCTTCTCGTAGGTTATTTTTCCATTATGCCCACTGTTGCGGAGCGCTTGGTTGTATATGGGTGCGGCTTTTTCGAATATCCCTTCATTAGAAGGTAATGCTGAGATCCGTTTCTCGATAGAGGGGTTTATGTGCTTGAGAATTTCGGGTGCGTGGTTGGATCTGGTATCAGTATACAGAGGCTCATCATTAGGTTTCCTGTGAGGTTTGTGCAAGCCGGTGGACAAGTCAAAGTTGACACCGAGGAAGTCTACATTTTCCAGATTTGCTTGCACAGTGATTTTTAGACCCAGGGACTGGAAGATTTTGGTGATGTCTTTTCTCACTTTGTCGACGGTTCTACCGGTGCCCTTGATTACGGCCAAACCATCGTCACGGTACAGCCCTGTGTTTATATTAGTTAACTAAGTTTTGATGGTTTGTAACATGTAGAGTCGTACCAGTTCCGTACGTATATCCAGTGAACATTTTTAAACCTAGCCACAGCACTACATAGACCATAGAGTTCATTCCCTTCGATGAGGTTTCCGGGAAAAGTCCTACAAATTTAATCATTCTCTTGGACTTGAAATTAAAAATAGAAAAAAAAAAATTAAAAAGAAATAGAAACTCATGTACAGGTTCGAACGTTATTTTCCGCCCCAAGAATTTTAGGGGCGGAAAGAGGGGTGGAATCTATCGGGGCGGAAAGTAACGTTACCGTATTTTGTACCATCAAAATCAGTTACACAGCTGATGTTGGTTGCTCTCCTGGTCCGAGACCCCTTGTGTGGACTATTTTAAAAGCTAACTTTGCTTGGTTTTGTTGAAGCCGCATAAGATAAATCTTGATAACACTCTGTTGAATTCACTGAAGTCATTTTGCTCACACTATTGCAAGGCTCTCTGATGGCTTCTTCTCAAGTATTACCTCAAGACTGGGTTTTTACTCTTTTTGGGAATAGTTTCAGACTTAAAATTTTTGCCTGCATGAGTGGGAGGTAGCTAGCAGGACTTTTCCTTGGGGAGCACTTGATGCTCAAACTGTATCAGTTTGAAAGTCAAGAAAATGAGAGTATTTAAAACATTTTCAGAGCAAGGAATCCAAGTTAAGCCTTTTAGCTTTCGTGTTGGTATTTCGGTTTATTACAGGGAAACAACTATTACCACTTATTTCATTACACTGGACCTTTTCTTACCTGTTACAACTGTCTATAATATCATGGCGTGAGATCTTATTCGTGGGCACACGTCTAGAACATACACGCATATACAGGCTATGTTTTTCAGTGAGCGAAATAACGCCTTGACGTTGTTATGTACTTAAACGCCAAATGCGCCGGTTCTTATTTATTACACAGTTGGAGATACACAGGAGGATCAGTGCATTGAAAAAATCAGAGTACGTCTTGAAGTATTTTTTTTTTGTAACGCCGATTGAATCAAAGACGCCGCTCGTATGACGGGGGCTTCAAACAGTTCCGACACCTGTCCTAACAAAGATGGTCCTTTTCCGATAGCGACGTTTTTTTTTTGCGGGTCTTTCTGAAGCATAAACAGAATATTATGCGTATTTACCTTGCTTGTATCAATCAGCCTGGGAGTTATTTGGAATAACAACTCCCTGGATGAATGTAGGCTTTGCACCTGCCTTTAGTTCATCTAATACCATCTTTTAAGTTTAAGGCAAATGCTAATGTACGAGGTCCAAGGCCTATGAGGTCCCTATGCGACTATATCATACACCATTCCTTTACTCACTCATACTACAAAGTCGCATCATCTCCCAAATATGTGTGTTTATACATACATATTTTTGTATACGTGTATATATTATACCTTGCATGTTTATATATATACACACACACACACACACACACACACACACACACACACGTATGAATGGCTGCATGTGTGGATGGATGGACATTTTCGAGTTCAATTAAATGTTTTGCGCTATAAGATTCACCCTTTCTGCATATTCTGCTGTACTTGTGAAGTTTAATTGCAGTGTCGTCGTTGCTAGTTGCTTTTGAAGGTTTCAAGGGAACCGAAAATTTGAAACACCTGCATTACGAGAAAACCTGCTGTATTCAGTCGGAGAAGTTTTTTAAAGCAACAGTAGGCAAATTAATGAAATTATAAAACATTGTGTCTACGATTCATACAATTTGCTTTTGTAGGTCAAAGGTGAGATTCTGAAAACCTTGCTACCACAATTTTCTAAAAAAGATTACCTTTATAACGGTTAGCTTTAAATATCGGTTTCGTAGGCATTTTTCACAGTGAGTAGTTTTTTTAGTTTTGATGGGGTAAATGCCGCCAAGAGAGTGGAACAAAAGTAAGTTCGAAACCATAGAAAAGATTTCCTGAGAATATTAAGTGTGAAGAAAAGGGTAGTCTGTTTGTGACCCACATTCAGTAACGTGACTGCATTTCATATTGTGAAGATATTGGTTCCCTCTTTCAAGAAAGGTTGCTACAGTATGCATGCTGTGAAGGATGTGATTAGTAGTAGAACACGATGTTTTGTAGAGGTCACAGTGAACATAGGATAACAATAATTTGTTAACTCGATATAAAACGGACAAAAATGTTTGAATTTTGGATGCAGCTCACGTTTATTTGTATTTCGAAGCGGGTGCTTCAGTGATATCGTAGATATTCCAAAAACGTTAAGCATCATAGTCTTCGTGCGAGCCATGCGGAACCCCATGTTATGAGTCTGAAGCGGTATGGTATTAAACAACCATAGAATCAGTAAACGTTAACAAAAGGACAGCTGTCCAGATAACACTTTCTCGTTGTAAAGCATTACTGTGTATGAATTTTTCCCATACGTTATGATTCCAGTGCCTTGCCATGAGGATTGTTACCATTTATGACTGGGAACTTGAATTTGCATATGAGAGCAAGAAACGCTCCTCTCTATGTTTACAGTTGTGTAAAAACATGCAATCTGTAGCAAGTTTGAAAGATGTATCACTAGAGATTGCCAGGTCACTTCGTTATTTCTTTACAATCTGGCTTATATCGTCACTTACCGAAAAACACCAACGCTGCCATTTGTAAAACATGGACAGAACCAAACAGAGTCTAACAGAGCCAGACAGAGCCAAAGTTAATGAATGAAAGGAACCGTGTAGGAAACCCATCTCCTGCAATCTAAACTTCTCGCTCAATAACTGTGGTGAAGAACTTACTGTACATATACACTTCGCTGCATCGAAGTGCAAAGATAGAGTTGCTGTACCATTTGTAAAACACGGACAGAGCCAAACAGAGGCAAAGTAATAAAAGTGAGAAACCATGTAGGAAACCCATCTCCCGGAAATCTTAACTTTTTACTCAATATAACTGTGGTAGCAATAGGTGTTGGAACAACAGTATCTGTCTTTCTTGGGTTTAGCATATGATATGGAAACACTGGTACATTTACTACATCATCGTGTAGTGTCTACAGTTCGTATGAGACTTTCGATGCAAGCTGTGTGTTTCTGTGTTGGGAGGAGGTACTTTGTACACCATATTTGTGCATTGACCAAGTAGCTTGTGTAACAAATATTGTATATTCCTATTTAGCCTATCTGTACATGCCCTACTGTTATCCCTATTATTAGATTCAGTAGCGTTGCTGCAATCTGTTGGGGAGCCTCAGATATTGAGACAAGTAAGAAAATAACTTTGATGGACATTCGTGCTAGGCTTCGTGTATAATTTAGGATTTATGTAGAATTCTAAGTAGAGGAGGGTGTAGCGACGGGCTAGAAGCCCTTGTTCTATTGTGCTTTTAAACGTTGCCTATTTTTGATCGGCACTGATGTGTCAACGGGCAATCAGGGTTCGGCGCTGATGTGTCGACGGTAACCAGGATTCGGCGCCGAGTGGAGGGAAGAGTATGCGTGTCGGCGTATTGATGTCAGAGGTGACGCTAAGATTCTTCCGTCAAGGAGGCTATTCTTTGTAGTCTACTGTGCACAATAAATCAGACTCCCCGAAAACCTTTTTCTCCCCCCCCCCCCCCGTGGTCGTCTCGACTTGAACCAATTGGTTGGAAACTAGGACGTTAAACCTCATCTAACTAACTAACCGACGGGGGGGATATGAACCCTCATCTTGGCGCCACCCTTACTGATGTTGGCGGAAGCCTGGACCTTTGGAGCTGCATACCCTCCGAATCTTCTAATTTCCTTGATGCCTCCCCGACAGTTGATACTTTTTTAAGTTTAACATCACCTTAAATAGAAATCAATTTCTATACCTTAAGCAAAGAATTTACAGATATAATTAATAAATTTAGGCCTTGAAGGGCAGTTGGTTTACGACGCTAAGCGATCACAAATGTAGGAGCTTACTTTGACCCAACCGGGGATCGAATCCCGAACCTCTCGGTTGCTAAGCTTCATTGCTTCAAATGCCACCGCCTTTCCACTCGGCCACATCACCCTTTGTACTTAGACCATACCGTGCAAACTAGGATAGTAGTCATTTCATCCAAAAAATCAAAATCCTGCCCTAATCTACGTCATTAGTGATGTCGGCCAATTACTGCCAATGCAAGGAGTTTACACGGTAGCAGACTGGTGTAAGTGGTGATCGCTTGTGTGTGTGTGTGTGGGGGGGGGGGGAGGGGGCACACTTAGCTTGTAAACACGTTATCTCAAGATAGCAATGGCGGACACTTTTCATATTTTTTATATAGATTTGTCATGGTGAGAGGAAGAACCTATTGTTTTTGGTGGAGGTCAAAGATCAATTGGGGTTACCTGAGGTTAAACTGCGAAAACCTTGTAAACACGATATCTCAAGACAGCAATGACTGACACTTTTCATATTTAATATATAGATTATAGATTTGTCATGGCGAGAGGAAAGACGGTGTCGTTTTTGGTGGAGGTGATTAGAGGTCACCGGAGGTTAAACTGCGAAAACCTTGTAAATGGTTTGTAAACACAAGACTTTTCATATTTTTTATATAGATTTTTCATGGTGAGAGGAAGAAACCTATTGTTTTGGTGGAGGTCAAAGGTCATTTGAGGTCACCGGAGGTTAAACTGCGGAAACCTTGGAAATGGCGTGTAAACACGATATCTCAAGGTAGCAATGATGGACACGTTTCATATTTCTTATATACATTTGTCATGGTGAGAGGAAAAACCCTATTGTTTTGGTGGAGGTTAACGGTCATTATTTTAACCCTATTGTGTTTGGTGGAGGTTAAGGTCATTTGAGGTCACCAGAGGTTAAACTGCGAAAACCTTGTAAAACACGCTATCTCCAGATAGCAATGACTGACACTTTTCATATTTGTTATATAGATTTGTCATTGTGAGAGGAAGAACACTATTGTTTTTGGCGGAGGTTAAAGGTCATTTTAGGTCACCAGTGGTCAAAAACAGAACCTTGTAAGCACGATATCTTAAGACAACAATAACAGACACTTTTCATATTTGGTATATTGATTTATGTTAAGAGGAAGAATCCTATTGTTTTTAGTGGAGATCAAAGGTGATTTGAGGTCACCAGAGGTCAAAAACTGAAAAACGTGTTAATATAATATTTGAAGATGGGAATAACAGACGCTTTTCATACTTTGTATATAGATTTGTCATGATGAGAGGAACCCTGTTGTTTTTGGTGGAGGTCACAAGTCATTTGAGGTCACCAGAGGTCAAACTGCAAGTTTGTAAAAATATGATATTACAAGGAAGGAAGTACAGACACTTGTTTAATTTTTTGTTAGTAATTTTTTGTGGGGTTCAAAGGTCATATGAGGTCAGCTGAGGTCAAATTGGTACAACATTGTAAAAATTGATATAGTCAATGAGCAAAAATTTGAGAGATGAACCTCAGTGTAAAAAGGCACCCCCTTTTGACAAGGAATCATTAAGCTTTTTGGCTTTCTGGTTGTAATGTCCGAGTAAACAAAACTATGCGTTTCTTTGAGGAGGTATACTGCTGTCATTGGAAGTTCGGGTAGACGCTTTTAATTTTTGAAATGCTTTCTTTTCTTGTTTTGAATTCCAGATTTTGTCTCAATTGCACATGCACACCTCTCTAGTTACCATGTGTGTATGTACGAAATATGGTCATCTTTAGAGCAAACGTGCCTGGTATGGGACTAAGCCTTTATGTTGTTTACTTGCGATACGATAAACTACCGTAGAGCCCGTATTCAAAATCGCTTTATCTTCTGTGTAATTGCAAAACCTTGCGTAGTTAGACCGACGTTTTACTGCTGGGCAGCTCGAAACAATATATAACTTAGCGAAGCCCGAGCACGGTTGTGTTCCAGTCTATTTTAACGAAAGAAGTTTGTCGTTCCTCACGTGAAAGAAAATTCAATATTTTGTTGAACCTCTCAGGGATAGCTAGCCTGCTATCCAATAACTCTCATAAGATTGACAATTCAGTACGGAGAGAGTGTTGCCATGACAATGGAATATCCGTGAGGGTTTGAGCAGGTCTCGGTTATTGACCGCCCCTTCGTATGATTTCTAAATTATGTAATAAGACTCAGGCTTTCTTCCTCTTCGTGTGTAGAATGCATGACTACTTCAGAGATCTCTAGAACCATACAGGGAAGAATTCATCGAATGATCCAAAGGGGGATAACATGAAGCCGTTTGTATAAGAAGTAAACCGTAGTGTTACCAATTGTGTGCATGAGTGCCCAATGAAACGTCACTGCAGTGATCAAAACTGTTGCGTAAGTTCTGCTGCTTAGATCACACGTCTCCTCTGCATATCATTATAATCATGTTAATAGTAAGATGAAATTTATTGTTCGACAGTAGATCATGATATTGCTGCTGCTGCTGCTGCTGTTGTTGTTGTTGTTGTTGTTGTTGTTGTTGTTGCAGGGATATCATGATAGGTCCTATAAGGAGACTATTTAATAGAGCTAGGCGTGCTTATGAACTGAAAAAGAGGCATTTGTAACACTTTCTTTGCTCAGCCAAATTAGCCTACAATATTGCATACAGTACATGATTGTAGGCCAACACATACAGTCAAGCAATCATGATCATGTAAGATTCCAAAGAAGTGTTGACAGTCCTAACTACATGCCCTGAACTTCTTCAATTTCAATTATAACGGGAAAAATACCTTTCGTTTGAGCTTTTCATTTTGTTTTGCCTATAGTACAGTGAGGTTGGAGTACATTATGTGGGAAAGCAGTTCAATGGTGAACTGAGAGATTTGCCGTTTGTTTGCCCATGGCGGTTTGCGTGATATTTGTTACTAAGACGAATGTCGGCAATATTTCGTTCATTTCTGTGGGAGTTTCTGAAAATCGCACTCATTCTTCCTGTAAGGAAAAAAGAAGAAAAAAAAAAAAGAAAAAAAAAAAAGAAAAAAAAAAAAGAAGAAGAAGAAAAAAAAAACATCCGCTTGCGGTCTGCCAAATCTTGTGAGTGATGTTCTCAGCCATCATCAAGATTGGGGAATGATACACATACTGTACCAACTGGTTCGATGTTAGTACCATTCACTCCGCATGACAGTACCTCCTAACCTCATGCAGAGGATTGTCAAATTTCTCTTATTGTACCATTGCTCTGGTGTAGACGACCGAAGTGCATTCACAATTTGAGCGACCAACGCTTAAAGTGGACCTAAAGTCTAAAAATTCAAAAATATATATTTTAGAGGTTAAAAAATTAATCTTATTGGTCCAACTCCCATTGTCATAGCTTATTCCATTGCTGAGATATTAAATGTTAAAATTTATTCACATAAATCCAAACAGTTCATTGTGCAATAATTTTTGACATTCTTGTTGTACAACTCACATTAAATGCTTTGTTTTCTTTTGAAATTAAAAATGTTTATATGACCTTGACCGCTTCCTGTTTTCTTGCATGACATGCTGTACAGAGAGGACTTATATAGTCAAGTCACCCCAAAGCAGTAAGAACGCGATCACATTTTGGCACAAGGTGCGGTGGCTTTCAGAAAAACAAAGAAATACAAAGATTGTAATTTGAGTAGTACAACAATGACATCACAAATTATTGCGCAATCTACCTTTTTAAATCGAGTGAATAAACTTCAACATTTTATATCTCAGCTTAAGAAAGTCCTGTGAAGATGGGAATTGGACCATTGGAATTCAGTTTGCATGCTCTGTAATATATATTTTTGAATTTTCAGACTTTAGGTACACTTTAAAATGAGAACGTAGCACGGGGTTATTGAGGGCATGACGAAAAGGTGTGATTGTGTTGTATCGGTTACCAATAGTACTTACGGCTGTTCTGCAAATTTGACATCCATCAATTCTCTTTGGTGTTTAGGTTGTGCATTTAATACAGTACGTGACTTTTCCCTCATGTCAACAGGCTTTTGATGTACAAGGATTTTGACACTTTAGGCCTTATACAGTAAAAGGTCAGGCACAACAAAGGCGGGGCAAACTGCGAAAATTGGGAATGTGCCCTTCGACACCCAAGCTTTCGAAAAAGAAGTGGCAGCATTGTAGCCTAATGTTTTAGTTTCTCATGTGTGCAAAAGTATCACATTCTGTTCTTTAATCCCTGCACTGAGGGAAAACGATCCCACAAAAGGAAAAATCTGCAGTCTACCAAAACTTGACCCCCTCTCTTTCCCCAATCAGAAGTGTTTAGTGCTCGAGTACTTACCCGGACTGAGGAACTTGAAAATCAAGTACTCGTCGTAATAGGTACTCGTGCTCTTCCACTGACTCATAACGTCGACAGGTGCTGAAATATTCGGTGACTTGTAATCGCTTACAGACATCTTCATGTTATGGGGGCTAATATTGCTACCTCCATTTATGTTATCTTCTCTTGAATAAGTCTAAATATCAAGTTAGGGTATATGTCAGATTGAAGTTTTCATAATGAAAAAAACATTTGCATATCCTTGAAAATGAAGGTATTTTTTCGTACCTATGGCAGGGGTGGGGAACCCTCCAGCCCTGGACACCATTTGATCCGGCCCAAGAGGCAATTCGTCAATATAATTTCTGAAACACATAATTTCATTGATAATAATTTTTAACCCACCATTGAACATGCTTATCCATTTTCGGATAGTTTAGGTAATCACACTGCGTAAAATAATTACACAGTACTACAAGTGGTAGCTTAGCAGCCAGGCTTTGCGTGAAATAAGGCATTGAACATCAGTGCACTGACACATCCCCTTCCAGTAGTAAACTCAGTGAAAGCATGTCGTAGAAACTGTCTTATTTCGAGAGGAATCAGGGGATCAGAAACCCCTCGTCCTCCAATGAATAGGTTGAAAATTAAACAGGGATAACCTTGTAATGAAAAGTGGAGACAAAACTAAAATTCTCTCACTGACGCTATTTTTCGCGCACTCTTTTCATATTTGCTTTTCATCATTACTTCACACATCATAAATTAAGCGACAAATATTCGAATTTAGATATTTGTGCTACGTTGAGCCCCGCACATCCAATGCTTTCATTTCAAAATGGTAGATGAATGCTTCACTCTAAAACACACAAATTGGTATTATTGGTGTAATTACCAATCATAATGATCCTTCAAAGGAAAACGAATGCTGTAAACTGATCGTTCTTTTTTCGTAAAATAGGAGTTAGTATTTGGTAACTTTTTCAAATCACAACATCATAAAGCAAACAATTTTTTCAAGGCAAATTATACCATTTCTGTTAGCTGTGGTAACTATTTGGTCACTTTTACACATCACTATATTACAAAGGAAATAAGGGTACCTTTGTGCCAAGTATGACATGCATCCATCCAATTTTCCCTTCTGAAAATAATGTGTTTGTTGATTTCATAGTGTGATCAGGTGATTCTTCAAATAACGGAGTCAGTAGATTTGGGTGTCCAACATTACATTGTCATATATTTCACCTTAGGATTCTCGGTTCAGAAAAGCGGTGCATTACTGGAAGATGGTTCCAGTCGTAAGCTACAGTGACACCTTACATACTCTAAGATTAAGAAAAAACAAAAATGATATATGATATTTAGGGTGTGACATTGACAAAGGTAGTAAAGCCTTTTCCATTTTGAAAATTGACTGAGCGAAACCCCGAAATTTTAAAAGTTGCAAGATGCACTTTAAGAAGCATTTGCATAGTACTTTGAAATGTATGCAGCCACACTAATTCTGTGTCTAGAGCATGAAATAACACTTTGATCAAAGTTCAGATTCTCAGTGTAACATTGTGTGTAACATTTTGATGTCCCATTGCAAATAATTGATCATTTTATTTTAATTTAACTTGAAATATTCAATCTTGAGTATTTTGATGTATTTCCATTTTACTATATGGTCATTTTCAAGAAATGCTTAGTTTGCCAAATTGCAATCAGTTGTGCAAATTACATTTTGCGATCATGGATTCACTTAGGGCGTGTTTCAACAGAACTGAGTTTTCCTGGTCCTTCCGGATCGGACACGCCAAACCCGGAAAAGTAGCCCTGTGGAAGCACACGGGAACCGGATAAGTGAGAATCCGAATATCGACAGATTCCATATCTCAGATCCACCTCTAGAGGTAGATTTTTATGCGGAAACATAAAAAATACCGGGTTTGCATTTCTGTAGAAACGTGCCGGGTAAGGTATAACGATTTTAGGCGGAAGTAGTGTTCACATAACAGCGCTCCAGGTACCACGGAAACGGTGAAAGGTCACTTTCCGAACATCTGGTGAACACGAAAAACTGCTGTGTGCTGAATGAAGATTCCGGATCTTGTTTTCTGTGGAAACGTGCCGGGTCTGCGCACGATGCAGAATTTATTGGGGACAAGCGAATCCGGTATTTTTGTGGAAACACGCCCTTAGTAACGGAGAAACCACCAGACACCAAACGGTGTCCCACTTTGCGGGGGGGGGGGGGGGATATTTTTCAATGTAACGTAATCTCCTCTTTGAAAATGCATTTCCAACCAATAGGAGATCACCCTGCAAACCATTCGACCGTTTTTTTCAGGGGAGTAATTTATGCATTCAGTATCTAATGGAAAATTTGAACCCTATTGTGACCAATAAAGTTGCCATGAACATTTTTTTTTTAAACTTTTGACAAGATTTGAATATTTCCAGTATCCATACATTACCTGGAAAATTAAAATTAATTTGTTGTTAACCTTTAAGTTCTGGAATAAGGCATTTTACCCAAATGTGACAAGTTAGTCCCGTTATTTAAAAAATTACCCATAGACAGGGCGGCTTACCACACTCGCAGACTCGCAGAGAATATTCATGAAACGATTGCTGCATGTGCTCATGACAATGGATTGTACTTGTACTTGTAACTGTGCTAGTCTGAGGTAATCTTTAAAAAAAGTAAAGAATGGAAATTTCAAGTAGGCCTATAACGGGACGACGACGACGAGTTTTTTTTTTAAAGAGCGCTTTGTTACCGAGGTATCAAAGTGCTTCACTACGAAAGCCCATTAGTGCCATTGAAATAAAAATTATTAATTTGTTATTACAAATTATTAATTTGTTATAACAAATTATTAATTTGTTATTACAAATTATTAATTTGTTATTACAAATTATTAATTTGTTATTACAAATTATTAATTTGTTATAACAAATTATTAATTTGTTATTACAAATTATTAATTTGTTATTACAAATTATTAATTTGTTATTACAAATTATTTAATTTGTTATTACATATTATTAATTTGTTATTACAAATTAATTTGGACGGACGTGTATGGTGCTCCTTACGTGCCATAAGTCCTGAAATGACATCGTCATATCTGGAGAAAATTGACATATGTTGAATTAAATCGACCTAAGGCAGTTTCTCATCTTCGAATTGGTCTACCACCGTCATATGTTGTTCCTTGCCCTATGATTGGAGGAAGTCGAAATATGTTTACAGTGGCGGATCCAGAAACTTGTAAGGGGGTGACTATCGAGCTCAAAGACGTAGGTGGCTGTTTGAAACTGGGGGCTGATGCATTGCTTCTGACCACCATCTTGGGGGAGAGATCTATTTTTGAACATTTGAGGGTTCTTAGATGCAATTTGGTGCAACATGATGGACAAATTTTAAGGAAGATTACTGCAAATTTTTAAGTTTTTTACAAAAGAAACAAAAAAGGGATTTTCGTCCTTGGATTGAGGAGGCGCAAGCATACCTCCGCCCACCACATTTTGCCTGAGGGGCTTCATCCCCCAGCCCCCGCTTCCTACTCCCATGATTGAGCTGTGTCCTGGGGAGGTCCAGAGTGTAAGGGGAGGGGGTGTTCACTCCACTTTGGAAAACATTGTTAATTATGTGTGCTCAGATGAGAAATGGTGCAAATATGCCTAATTGACAAATGTTCTGTCGTATTTCAGCGCCTGAAATAGTACAAATTGGACAGTTGTAAGGATTTTTTCCCAGAAATCAGACAAATCTTCATTTTTCTCATCTGGTCATTTCTATCATACATCTCCAGAAATTTGGTAGTATCCGAATATAGCCTTAATAAAGTGTCATCAAATAACGACGATTTGTTGGAAAACTTTGAACTATAATTTATATGGCTCTAAACATCCAGAAAGAATTCAAACAGCTCTGTAAATCCTGCCTTATGTTGCTCTCAACTTTCTTTTTCTTCTTCCTTTTTACAATATAATTTAACCTCATTATATTTACATAATTGTCTTTTTATAATGGATGCCACAGTTGGTGGGGTGACTAGTCACCCCCCCCCCCTGTATCCGCCCATGGTTTTATTAAATTTACATATGCCAGTTTCTCGTTGGAAAGGTGAGATGCATTTTTGGTGCTGGGATGATTTTGCGCCTGTGTGGAAATGCTCCCACACTGAATGAAAGATGGCCCAGGTGTAGGTGTGGTATGGATTCCAATCACCTTCCGTAGTCCTAGAAATGACAAGCCCAGCTATTCAAATTTCTGATACGAGACGGATTGAGAAACTAGCTAAATATTATATCAGCCACATCATGTTTGGGCTGAGGTGACAAAACTTAAATTTTTAGACTGCCTATGTAGTAGAAGATAAATTCTGAAAACGGGCAGAAGTCGGTAAGGGGAGGGGGTTGCTGCAAAGCCCCTGTTAGGTGCAAATTGATGGGTTCGAAAGGCTTTTTATTGATAGAAGGTTCAAATATCACTGCAAACTGTCCTTCAGTAAGATGCCATGATATTAAAAAATATAGTTCTCTTAAAAATGAAGGTTAAAACGGGGCAATTTTTGCTGTGTTCTGGAAAAGGAGACTAATCCCCTCCTTTATACAAGGATATCCTTTCTTCCCTATTTTGGAGATTTTATTACCATACATACCACTCTAATGAGTTTCGATGCTTTGATGTGTGGGCCCCACTTTCCCCCTCCCCCATCCCCATCCTTTTTGAGAAATCCTGGATGCGTCCATACAGAAAGTTGAAATATTTAATAATTTATGTATCTCTTCATTAAGGCTATTTTGTTTTCCTTAGTGTAAATTTTTCAAGACTCACAGAAGAAGTAATTGAACATATGCCGATTTGGAAAAAAAGCAACATGTGACGGTGGTAGACCAATGAGAAGACGAGAAACTGTCATATGTCGATTTAATTGAACATATGCCGATTTCCTCCAATCATAGGGCTAGGAACAACATGTGACGGTGGTAGACCATGCGAAGACGAGAAACTGCCTTATGTCGATTTAATTGAACATATGTCGATTTTCTCCAGATACGACGATTTCATCAATTCAGCTCACGAGAAACTGACATATGTCAATTTAAATCGACATGTGTCGATTTCAGGACTTATGGCACGTAAGGCGCACCATACACGTCCGTCCAAATTAATTTGTAATAACAAATTAATAATTTGTAATAACAAATTAATAATTTTTAATAACAAATTAATAATTTGTAATAAATAATTAATAATTTGTAATAACAAATTAATAATTTGTAATAACAAATTAATAATTTGTAATAACAAATTAATAATAACAAATAATAATAATAACAAATAACAAATAACAAATAATAACAAATTAATAATTTGTAATAACAAATTAATAATTTGTAATAACAAATTAATAATTTGTAATAACAAATTAATAATTTGTAATAACAAATTAATAATTTGTTATAACAAATTAATAATTTGTTATAACAAATTAATAATTTGTTATAGCAAATTAATAATTTGTAATAACAAATTAATAATTTGTTATAACAAATTAATAATTTGTTATAACAAATTAATAATTTGTTATAACAAATTAATAATTTTTATTTCAATGGCACTAATGGGCTTTCGTACTTCTCAAATATTACCCCTGGTCTGTAGATACCCATCCTAGAGACGATCCCTCTGGTAGGCTGGAAGTAAATCAGCGCCATATGTTGAAAGTTACCTCTCAGGTACTTATTAAACTCTTGGGTGGAGAGAAGCAATAGAAGTATCTTGCCCAAGGACACAACGTAATGAACCCGGCAGGGCTCGAACCAGCAATTCTAGGACCATAAGTCCGATACCTTAACCAATAGGCCACCACGCTCTCATTCCTGCTAGTACTCCATACAACCATACCACTTCATACCACAAAGTACTATTAATATGCAAACTTGTCTATCATCTTTTCTATACACTTTTTCCACATTTGTAGTTGAGTATGCATGCAGGATTCTGAAGGGAGTTGTTATCTACAGGGAAAGATGAATTCACATCTTTGATTGTGGAGGCTGCTTCTTGACTCCTTGCGAAAGGCGAAAGAAATCTATGCAATCACGCTGGCGAGTTTATGTATGTTTGTGTGTGCATATATGTGTGTGTGTGTCTTGTCTGGGACGCTTCTAAACACAATATCTCAAGGTTGCCATGGTGGATACTTTTATTAATGGGTATATAGATTCAACATATTAAGAGAAATATCCCTGTCACTTTTTATTGCGGTCAAAGGTCATGTGAGGTCACCCAGAAGTCATAAATAGAAAACCTTGTGAACAAGATATCTCAAGGTAGAAAGCATGGATACTTTCCATACTTGGATTGTGGATGCATTATAGTCAGAAGATGAGTACTATTATTTTTGGTAGAAGTCAAAAGTTATCTGAGGTCATGCAAGGGGAAACTTCAAAAACGTTGAAAATTGCTTGTAGACACGATATCTCAAGATGCTGATAATGGATACTTTTCATACTTGGTATATAGATGTATCATATTGGGAGAAAGAACCCTATTGATTCTGGTGGAGGTCAGAGGTCACCAGAGGTCAAAAACCAAAAACCTTGAAAACACGATACCCCAAGATAGAAAGCATGGATACTTTCCATACTTGGCATGTGGATGCGTTATAGTCAGAAGATGAACCCTATTGCGTCTGGTATTTGTCAAAGGTTATCTGAGGTCATGGAAGGTAAAATGTCAAAACCTTGGAAATTGCTTTACAAATGCTGGATACTTTTCATTCTTGGCATGTGGACTTATCATATTAAGAGAAAGAACCCTATTGCTTTTTTTGGTGAAGGTCAGAAATGTCAGGTCAACAGAGGCCAAAACCTAAAACCAATACCCAAAAATCTCAAGGCAGGAAGCGTAAATACTTTTTATATTTTGCATGTGGATGCGTTATAGTCAGAAAATGAACCCTATTCTTTTTGGTAGACGACAAAGGTTACCTGAGGTCACTGAATGTGAAACTTCCAAAAAAGGGGAACTTGCTTGTAAACATGATATCTCAAGATGGAATGATGGATACTTTCCATACTTGATAAATGGATTTATCATATTGAAAGAACCCTGTTGTTTTTGATGGACAAAAGAGGTCATGTCAGATCGCCAGTCAAAAAGAAAAAACCCTGTAAACAGGATATCTCAAGGTAGAAAGCATAAACACTCATCATACCTGGCATGTAGATGCTTTGTAGTCAGAAGATTACCCCTACTGAAACCCTTTTAAACACGATATTTTAAGTTCGTGATGGTTTATACTTTTTATACTTGGTGTATGAATTTATCATGTTAAGAGAAAGAATACACTAGTTTTTGTATGTATATGAAACAAATGCTTGGAAGGTCTCAGAGGGATGCAACATCATGCTTTGGTTACTATCTTATGTTTCAAAGTTTACATTATTTGTTTGTAGTCAATATATTATCCTTCAAGTAGTTTCTGAACAAACATGCGAAGATAACTAAATGGAATCTTGATGTGGATCAGTCTTCAAAAAACTTTTGGGTCATGCACATGCATTCCAGTCAGTGTTGATATCGCACTGTGCATTAGAATTAAACCTAAAAAGCTGTTACATGAAAAAAGTGTTATTTATAATGTGATTTTCTGTGTTAGTCTTTAGGTTTTTTAATATATACTTGAAGATGAATGCATGCTTAGTGTTTATATTGGTGTCTTTAAGACCATACACATAAAAATTGTACCAAAACCCCTCTGCTTCAGTTGCATCATTCAGTTTTGGGTTTTGACACTTTTCGACATCGAAAGGGGTTTTTCACTTTTTCATAGGTTTTTGACAGGGGTCTGATTTTGTCACGTCGAAGACAGGTTTTCGAAAACCCAACTTTAGCTGAACTTAACAAAACAGTTTGTAGGCCTATCCTTACGTACCGTTACGTTACCAAGATTCCTTGTAATGCATTGTGAAGTTAATTCACTTATCTACAGTAAAGTTGTGATATCAAGTGACTTCATAATCACAACGGTAGCCACGGAATTTCTAATTTTATTGTATGGAAGACCCTTCTGTGAGATAACTTTCCTATTTTACCAGGGAGTTGCCTCTAGTGGCAACTCCCTGGGTCTACATCCCTAGGGTACTCGAGAGCTCAGGTCTCTGCCTGCATTCATGTTAGGGTTTCTGTTTATTTGTCCCACAGAAAAAACCTAGAATATGTCAGAAAAAGTTGCCTTGTTGAATAAATGTTAAAAGTATTGGACGTTTTTCCCAAACAGAATTTTGTATGGATCTCTGCCATACTGGTACCAATGTTCCATATGTGTATGTTGTTTGAGCAAGTTTTTGACAATGGAGCATATTGTATTACAAGATTTTCTGGTGATTCATAACAGTTTCTTGTTACGTCATATTCTCTGTTTGTGCATATGCCTATCTTCAGGTCTTCAATTGACTTTTACTCTTGTCAACTGGCTTTGATTTGTACATGCATGCAAGTGCAGACATGTCTAGTTATAATTGTTACTGAATTTCGCCCCTCCCCAGGCTCAGTTTTCTAGTCACCTCCTGTATTATCGGAAAACTGGCTTGCCACTTTACAACTTTTTGAATGGAAATATTTTGTTTCTTTGCAATTGTTGAACGTTTCATGGGTACCATGGCATGCCTGCTCAGTTAGAAGATATGTAGCTGACAATATGAAAGTTTTGCAATGATTGTATTAACACGAAAATGCACACAGAAAAAAGAAGCAACAACACATTTGCTTCATATCTCTCATACAATATTGTCGTTATTTGATCAAAATTTAGAAATATCGAACCATGCATAATTATAATAGGCTACTGGATGTTCTCTAAAAGTCATCAACGAGCAAAGTGACATTTAAGGGGAGATTTGAAAGGGTGCCACATTTGGAATATACATGGTGGTCTCCTGATGAATTGATTGGGAACTGGAAAATTTGCATGTGAAATTTTAATGACTTACATAAGTGCTGTGCAGACAGTTCACCTTTTTGCGTAACAAACATTTATACACCCTTTTCTAAAATGGAGCTGGAGGCCTCTGGGGGTTCCATTTTACAAAGGGCAGTGGAATGTGCAGGATTGAGGAGGTGGCGGAAGAACAACTTTTGATTCCACCAACTGATATGGAGGGGTGGTAAAACGGGAGCACCCCCGAGTGAGAAACGTGAGTCTCTACGCGTGGGGTACAGTGGCAGAGCCCTGGTGGGGGTCCAGGGGGTAATCCCCGTAAGCTCCTACAATATAAGATAATAAGACCGCTGAAAATTGTTTCCAGTGGTTCTTTGCAGCCGGAAGGTCTGGGGGTTCGACTCCTAGCCGGGTCATATCAAAGACTAAAAATGGAACCTACTGCCATTGTGCTTGGTGCTCAGCATAAGCAATGGAGGAGGGAAAACAAGCCAGTGAGCCACAACTGGGAAAAGGGCCTTGGCCGGCCCGATTTAAACCAATTGGTTAGAAACTGGGCCGTAAAGCCTCATCTAACTCTAACTCCATAGTGGTTCTTTTTAGTGGTTCTATTTATGAGGTTTTATTACCTTTCAGATTTTGTGAAGTTCGATGTTAATAAGTGAGAATACAGGCTAATTAGAAGCCAGCAAATGAACTCCGAAACGTATCCATGGAATAAAGAATTCTTTATTTATTTTGCCTGATTAAAAGAGTTGGCTTTCTAGTCATAGATGAATATAATTGGTAGGGTAACGTACACGTTTACTTACTTTCAACACGTTACACTCCTTACGAGGAGGGCTATTTCGGGTGTATTACCGTAACATAATTGCACAAGGAAAACTCATAGTATGGGGGTTATATTAAGGTGGCGTTAGGGGTCAAATTCTGCTAGAGGCATTGACGTAGGCGCAGTGAATTGTTTCCGTCAGTGGAGAAAAAGGTACTCTAGAAATTAATCTTGTTGCACTTCATCCAGTAGGCTATACAATAGACATATTGTGCATGTAGTCCTACTGTAACAGCGAATGGACCGACCATAATTGTTTCATGGTAGAAGGTTCAAGTAACTGGCGTAGGGTGATTTTTAAAGGGGGGGGGGCTGTACGGGAACAAAGCCGATCTTACCCCGACCGAGGTTAGGACTGGGGTCAGAAAATTCGGCATTCCAAACTCCCCAGATTGTAAGAGGCTGCATACTTATCCACTAAGAAAAATTTGTCCCTACAGTTTTGCTAGTGACACTTTTTAAGCTGTGTAGGCTAAATGGCTGTCATTACCAGGTTCTATCTACGATGGGCTGCACCTGGCGGGGCTGCCCAGCACTCCTTATTTGCTCCCGGCACTCACGGTCAAATGTACTGTCCCAACCGGCACAGATTTTCCGCAAACTAAACTGAAACGTTGCTGAAATGCGCTATTATGATGGTATTCCAAGCACACGTGTTATAATTTTGCAATATGAAAAATGAAACGCTGAATAAAAGAAACAAACTTAATTAATAATGAGTTAACAAAACAATTTCTAGCCATTTCTATAGGCCTATAACACCTTTGAATGATCATTACGTTCAAAAACATTAACTAAAATATGGAAAAAATACCAAAAACATAAAAATAATCAAACATCAACTAAAAACTGAATGAAATTACAAATACTGTATAACTAGGTCAAAAATTGCAAAAGGTAGCACCATTTTGAACCTGAGCCCCCTTAAAGATACAAAACCCCTCCCCTTAGACCCCCCCCCCCAGGACGGCGTTTCGTAAATCAACTGCCACCCAGCACTAAACATGCTCTAGCTAGAACCCTGGTCATCATCAACTACCGGGAGGAAATCTTGCACCCGAATCCGAAATTTCTAAACACAAACTTGCCACTACAACAGGCGCATAGCCAGAAATTTGGCAGGGGGGGGGGGAGCCTGTAGGTAAACTATCTAAGCGTAGCGCCACCGTAGGTTGGCGTGAAGCGAACAAAAAAATTTGGCCGAAAATACCTCCCAGATCGCTGGAAATGGCACTTCCCAGGCCTTGTAAGTTGCATCTGAACATTTTAATTTTGAATAACTAGTAATGTCATAAAAAATCATTAAGAAAATACCAAAGATAGGCTCAAGGGGCGGCTGCCCCCTTCGCCCCCCTACCCAGGCTATACGCCTGCACTACAATCGTGCGTCTGCCTAGACTCTGCAGATTGTGTTCAGAGAATTTTATTTTACTCCCTAAGTAATAAGATCTATACGTGTTGCTGTTCCATAAAAATTGTTCACTCCGAGGGCGGACGTGGAATCAAGGCGTTACAGACTCATTTTTAGGCGCCAATTAGAGGTCGCCAGCAAAGTCAGGGACAAAATAGGAGGAATCAATTCACCGGGAAGACTATCATGCACAAAACGCCCGTCAAGGAAGATGTATGGCATTCTAAACAAGCCACACACACACACACCCACACACACACCCACACACACACCCATACACACACACACAAAGAACGGAAATCACACTCTCCACCACCTTGACAAATTTTTCAACGCAGACATATAGACTGGTATTACCGACTACCGAAACGATTTCAATATACTCCCTCTTCGTATCTCTTTTAATCTTTGAAACAGTTTTCTGATTTTTTTCACATAGGGGTTGCAAGAAAGGGTGGGTGAGTAGGCTAAAACCGTTGGAGTTAGGGTGAAGCCAATTTCTGTAGCATTGTAAAAATTTGGCCATCCGAGAAAGGATTTAAATTAGGACAAAACTGCTAATACCCTAGTAATATCCCGTTCTCCTATATAATTACACAGCGACATAAGTGCCTTTCACATCCAAGATTCTGAAATTGATCCCTGGTCACATACACCAGAGCTAAATGCTTTTCGAGCTTAAACAGCTTCCCGATTTGAAGACATCCCAAAATCCAAACTGCAGTTCGAAAGCAAGAAGCGGAGACATCTTGCAATTTCAACAACTGCTTTCATAGCTTGGGCTTGTGACATCTGAATTCTCTGCCTGTTTAGTATGTTCTTTTTTGCCTTCGAGGGTGCATAGTATTTATAACGCGTTCATGTTTATTTCTTTTTGAATCGGATCAGACCGTTTCCTGCCTTAGGTCAATATTTTTAGCTATTTCTCACGTCCGATCTATCATAACTTCTCGAAAACAGGTTAAGCCTAACCATCGAACATGGCCGCAGAACTCGTATTACGGCTTCTTTTGAGCTGTTATGAAAATCGTAAATGCCTAATGAATTCTCCACACCGTTCTGCTAGGTCGTAAATATTAGCCATAAATCTAAGGATAGAAGAGAATCGCTCGTCACAGACAATTTTTTTGTAGTAGACCTTCAGGTGAAAAGAACTCCTTGTAAATTCCTTTCATTGTCCATGAAGGCTTTACCGGGGTAATAATCTTTAGTTAGGAGTGCTAAGGAAAACACTTTTGGTATCCATAAAATTTTGCAAGTGATTCGTTAAGGCGACTTTGAAAAAGGTGTCAAGCAAGTTCTCGGTTTAAACTACCTAATCGTCTCAGCCATTGTTGTAAGCGATACCGAAGTCACGTTGGTGAGGAGATGTGCATCATGGTACGTTGCACCCCAAAAGGTCGGTTTCGATTGCGGATACCAATGGAGTACCCATGCAAATTCTCCACCCCCTTCAAACAAATATTACTAATAAAAAAGTTCCCCTTTCCAAACAAAACACCCTGTCCCTCCAAAATTGACAAAACTGAATTGTACTGCGTGAATACACACTAACACAATCAGTGACTTGAATGCTTCATACAAAAAATATACACTTCCAGCCCCTTCCTTCTTGGTTGTTCGGATACACAGGCTGGGCGAAAACTGCACGAAATCGCTTGGTGCCCATTTTCAGAGTAGGCTTAAACAGTTTAGATCCATATGCTATTGCTTCTTTCTTAGTTGATTTCTTATCTTATCATTAAAAATTGTAACATTTATTTAGTCGATTGCTGATCTTCAGGAACCAGGAGTGCTTCAGACTACGAGTCGGCTGTGCTCCGATCCTTTTCAGTAGGCCATCCACACGCGTCTCTTAAGCAAAACATATTTACAAGACACGGCAATGATAAAAAACCTTGCGTGCCATCACTCAGCGTCGGTAATGGGAGTGTAACACATGTGGTGCTGAACTTGACTGTTTCTCCTAATACATTCCTCGGCTGTTGACGAGGGTCCCGGAGGGTTTCCTTCCCCATAAAAAAGATTTATGAGATACAACCGCGTATGTCTTGTACTGACGGACAGAATGCATTAGGCATGTTTATGACTACTAATTTGAACGATTTTGCAAAAACAACTTCAAGCATATCCATTGGAGCCTGCTTGCTCAGACCGTGGAGCTTATTGCCCGTGCTCAGATCACCATTGTGGCTCTTTAAAACAAGCATGCCGTTCATCCTGCTACGTAAACAACTTCAAACATGGTCTTTTTTGTAATGGCATCTCAACTTCATGTGAGAAATCAGGGGCGTAGCCAGGTTTTTGGTGTGTGTGTGTGGGGGGGGGGGCAAAGTCGACTTATCGTCCCCATTCTTGACCACAGTCCTGGGGAGGGGTATAAGGGAGCGTGTTTCCCTCCCCTTATGTCCCCCTCCCCTTATGTCCCCTCCCCTAATACCCTCCCCTTATAATGTCCCCTTCCCCTTTTGAAATTTTTTTGCTGTCTCGAAGGGCTTAGATGCAAAATGGGTGCTGTTTATTTTTTTTATACTAGATCCCAGTGTTCTCCACAGGGATTTTTAGAGGGTCGCAGGGGTGGCGACAGGATTTGCCCGAAGGCGGACCAGATTCCCCGACGGGGAGGCCAGCGACCCGAGACCCGACAGCCCCGATGCCGTCAAGGGCTTGGTGAGGGGGATTTGAAGAAAAACTACTATACCATGCCATTTCGGGGCTTATATTGCATAAAATTTTTATATACTAGAGGAGCATAGATTTACCGTTTTTATACGGTATCTAAAATGTGACGTTGCAAAGCGCGCGAAATTTTTTTTTGGGTAAGCCTACACTAAAGAGAAGATGTACTTGTTTAAAACTTATATAGGTCAATTGTCCGGGCAGGTGGGCCCTATCAGACATAACCTACAGTTTACTTCCCTCCTCGGGTCACTAGCCGTACCCCACAACAGACGTAAGAGAACATTAACTAGGTTTACCGAAATGAGATAATGACATTGTCTATATTTAGCTACAAGTAACGGACCTGAGGAAGAGTGGGTTTTGTCTCAGAAATGATCCTTTTGAAATCCAGAATAAGTACACCGGGTGGCGACAGAATTTTTCCGAACGGGGGCAGGGCCATGCCAGCGACCCCAAGTTCCGACAACCCACTATGTCGAGGGGGTGCATGGTGAGAAAGGGATGTGAAGGAGCCTAACTATCCCATGCCATTGCAGGGCATATTTTGCATACTATCACTTAATACTTCAAGAGTAAAGATGCGCACTGATGATCGTTCTTTTGAATCTGAACCGTGAAACTGCATAGCGCGCGAAAATTTATGGTAGGCTTACACAAAAAACATGTAATCATTAAGAACATTAAGAAAGAAAATTGCAGGGGTTGTAGACCGTATCGGGGATAACATACATTGTATTGAAACCACCTGGAATCTCTCATCAACTGACCGTACAGCATGACACACATTAGAGATCAGCAACTAGGCATTGCGATATGGGATGAAATTTACTACCTCTCTACAAAAGCTGTGTACTCTGCCTACATGTTACTTGGTAAGGTGGACAGGACTTAAGCTATATAGCTATGTGGAATGGAAATGAAGAAAATGGAGTGACCCTACAGCGCGCATAACGCGCCGAAAATTTGGGGTTCTTATTAGAGAAATTGTCCTCTTGAGAGCAAAATTCAGGTAAACGGTCGGGGCGACTGTCGCCGTAGGGGATTGCATGCTTTATCGTATCGACTAAGACTCCCCGACGAAACTGGAAAAATTCCCCGACGGGGGCCATGGCCCCTACCCCCACCTGGCGCGACCCCTGGAGGGGCAGCCCGCCCTCCGAGTGAAAATGACATTGACAACCAATACTTTTTCGGGATTTATTTATTTTGTTTCAAAATCAGGATTAGGGTTCGAAAAAAGGGCTAGGGTTCAGTCCCCAAGGCATAGTCTGTTGAAAAAAAAGAAAAGATCCGGAACACTTTCCAGACGCGATGACATCATTAATATTCAAGGTTTTGATTGATTTTGTGGAGGGCTATTGCCAATGCGTCCTGCATAAAATAAATATACCGTCCGTTCTGCTGCGGATTCCATCGTCATTACTCATCCCCGAGACCTAGATCCCTCACCCCCTCCCACTCCGCCCCACCAACTCTTCATCCCTCCCTCGCAATGTTGTAGGTAGGATTTTTTGTTTGGGCGCTCTAGGGGGCTGGAGATGTTACGGGGGGTGGGCTCCAGTTTACTATCTAAGCGGAGCGCCACCATGAGTTGGCGCGGAGCGTACCAAGAAATTTTAAAATTTTATACATCCCAGCTGGCCGGAAATGGCACTTGCCAGGCTTGATAGCAGCCATCAAGAAGTGCTTTTTTTGTGAACAAAATGTAAAGTTTGATTTTATTTTATTTTATTACAAATTTCTGTGAGGACGGATTAGCTCAGCTGTTCGGACTTTTGATCCAAGGATTGCAAGTTTGAATCCCTTTTACTCAGTGGCGTACCCAGGATTTCTCTCACGAAGGGGGTGGGGACATGCAGTATGTTGTGTGATCGCCGGCTTGGGGGAGGGGTCTTAAGGGTAGGCGGTGTTTTCCCTTTGAAAATTTTTAAAACATTAGGTGTCCTTACATGCAATCTGGTTCCACATTTGCTACCTTTTGAAGTAAACTTTGTGTTAAAAAATTTACGTTTTACAGGAACTAAAAAAAAAAAAAATCGGCATCAGTGAGGGGGGCATGACCCAGTGGGATCCCCGTGTACGCCACTGCGTTTACTATCTAAGCGGAGCGCCACCATAGGTTGGCTTGAAGCGTTCCAAGAAAATTTGAGGTTTTAATACATCCCAGATGGCCTGAAACGGCACTGGCCAGGCTTGATAGCAGCCCATCAAGATGGTGCAATTTTTGTGAAAAAACTTTGATTTTATTTTATTCTCAAACACATTTCTGTGAGGACAGACTAGCTCAGCTGGTCGGACTTGGATTGCAAGTTTGAATCCCGTTTACTATCTGCGGAGCGCCACCATAGGTTGGCGCGGAGCGTTAAAAAAATGGAGGTTTTAATACATCCCAGATCGCCGGAAATGGCACTTGCAAGGCTTGATAGCAGCCATCAAGATGTGTGCAATTTTGGTGGAAAATATAAACTTTGATTTTATTTTATTCCCAAACACATTGAGTTTGTCACAATCAATCTGAATGGGGCTGCGATTTTGTGGGGGCTCGCGCCCCCAAGACCCCGTAGCTACGCGCCTGCTCCCTCGTCTCGCCGTTTTTGTTTGTTTTGTTTTATTGCTTTCCTTCATTTTTTCAACATCGCCATTGCTCCCCAAAAATTTTTGTGGGGACACTCTGCCCCCTACCCCCTCTGGCTACGCCACTGTCAGAAATAATACCGTGCACAGAAAACCATCAGACAGTATTATCAGTAGTTCCATATCAGGGAACTGAACGTACAAGCTGTCAACGCGATAGTATAGACCTAGCTGAATAGCAGCGAATACCTTATTATTTCAACTGGTATTTTGGTTCCGTTCCAGAATGAGCAGCTCGTATTACGATTATGAAAGGAGACCGCATTCGCCTATAGCATCTGTTGCAACTCTCGAGTTCCTCTTCTCAACGAGTTTTTGCCTACAGGGAAACCCAATATATTGTAGTTGCGGCGTTTCTCTGGGCCTAAGTGATGCCCCGTAATGTTACCGTGTCATATGTAGCCTGCAGCGAGAAGAGCATCATGCAGCTTTGCATCCTGATGCATAGGCCTAATTCAATTTTGGGGCTCTTAGCTTTGTCGGCAATGCGTCAAGCGATAGTTCCGTGGAATGCTAGCAGCTAAATACATGATACTTTGCCTTTCACAATCGAAACCCACATAATTTTTATCCCTAGCCATCTTCGCGTGCGAAACAGATCTTGTTCTTTTACACAGAATTCAATTACTTATTTTCTCTAGCATGGGATAGCATGGTCTACAGTAGTTCTTAAAGTCCCAGTACGACTTTGTATACGAATTTGAATAAGAGAAATGAGTGGTGCTTAAGGTTACTTAAACCCAAACATAACCAGACAAATGATTTGTTGGAGAGAAAAGACATTTACGAAAGTGAAAGGTTGTTTTAAACAAATCGTGGTTGTAAATGTAACGGCTGTTTCAATATGCACAAGGTTCATCACGGTGGGAAGTTCTAGATAATTATGAATATTCATTACTCAGCTGCTTCGAGATCACATGTCGACAACTGTGCAGCACGATGCAGCCAACGGCGAATGCTAGGCTACGATGTGCTTGATGCACGAAGAAGTCAACTTGCGTGACATTAACGGCCGGACTGCGGCTGTACATGTTCGTACACCCTGCCAGTATTTTGTCTCGCTGTGTCCACAGGCGTTCGAAACATAACGTACATATACTACATACACTATATGCACTATAATAAGACAAGGTAAGTCATTTCTCACAATATGTACTGAGAAGAAGTAGGCCCAGTCGCACTTCAATACCAGTGCTTCCACACTCTAAATTCATTTTTCCTGAAATGGCCGATTTCAGGCCCCATTTCAGGAAAAATGAATTTAGAGTGTGGAAGCACTGGGTGGCAGGGCAGCCACGGCACGCCTAATATTTTTTTTCCCCACGAGGTTATGGGCAAATTTGATTTTCAAAATTTTTCAAATTTGTTTTAAAATCATGATTAGGGTTATTTTTAGGGTTATTTGGCCTGTTCTTTCATAATCCGGTGTCAGAATTACAAGAAAAGGGTCGAAAAGCTGTCATTTTGGAATTAGGGGTGTGGCCTATTTCCAAGAAGCTGATTGGTCCATTGGCATGATTTGCCCATAACCTCGTGGGAAAAAAATTGCGCCCACGGCACTGGGCTTACTTCTTCTCAGATCGGAACGTCTTACCGTACCTTGTCTTATTATATATGTATATATATATATATATATATATATAGTGTAGTACATGTACGTAATGTTTCGAACGCCTGTGGCTGTGCCAGGCAACGTTATCTTGCTTAGGATTTCAGGTGAGGTTTTCCTCCTTTTTCATGTTAGTTGTGCTGTAATTTTGTTGGCGTGGGTAATTATTTTTAACTACAATTCAATTCTAAGCTACACTAACCTGAGTATATTCCTAGGCTGTTTGTGTAGTCCATCCGTTCGAATATACAAGCAAATGCTCTGCACTGTTTACGTGCGTACATTTCACTACAGTTGAGCATGTAGGGAAGGCACCTACAGTTGTATATTCATGAATAATCATAAACAAACAGGCTTTCATTGGTTCATACTCCTGACTGATAAGCTCATTACGAGGAGAGAACTCGAATTTCAGTTGGCAAGCCGGAATTCAGCATCTGCATTTCGGACAAAGATTACTCCCGAAAGAAGCTAAGACTGTTCTTCTACGTATGTTAGAGCCTCTTAAACTGTTACCAACTTCATATATATCTGGCTCTCGTGCTATGACGATTTTTGGCGGTTTAAGTATTTCTTTATACAAAGTCGTACTGGGACTTTAACCGTGAAGTCAAGTTCCCTGATGAATTGCACGGGCCAATCCCGTCAACGTTGGGCGGTGTTCCACACCCATGCTCTTAAAAGCAATGGAGGATTTGAAATTCATTTCACGTGCCATTCCAAATGCGATTATGAAGTATATGTACCACTGGTGTAATCGAACTTTTGACGTCTCGCACTAACAGCTTGCAACTTGAACTTCTTTCCTGGTATTGGCAGAAATTACGTGCTTGAAATAAGTTGAGCTTCCATCCCGCTGAGCTGTATCAAGTGCAAAACTCCACTGTTCATTGTCTATATGTAGCCCGCCCTAAGATTTTGGACTCTCGTTAGAGTCAGAAACCTGGCCAGAGTTATAGCCTGCAGCTCGTAGCTACAAAGACTGATATAGTCTACTTTCATGACCACATTATTGTCTGTTTTATGTAAGATATACAATTACTGTCATGTGCATAAGCTTGAATCTCCTCCTGCGTTTTGCAGTCTGGGATACGATCCCTGTGTGAAGAACACGAAGATGGATTTGCGTCATGAGTAAATTTCAAACCATCAATGGTAAACCTATTGGGCCTACCCTGTACATGTACTAGAGTGAGTGTAGGCCTACATTCTCACTCCATTTCAGTACACGTACTTTGCGTCCGGTACCCTGTACCCTGCAGACACGGTAATTAGTTATCCAGTATTCGTAGGGTGGGGAGGGAGGGGGCTTCAAGTGTGATCCAGTAAGAAGGAGATTTATGCAAGTACATAATCCAGTTGGAGATCAGAGACAGAAGACGGAAGGGACAATGCGTTCTTCTGTGTAAAGTTTTCGATACAGCTTCCAATTTTTAGGTCAAACCTGCTATATAATAGCTGTTTGAAGTCACCGTCACTCTATCCGTCTATGTATTATGTCTGTCAGAAATTGTTCAATGGTTTCTCAAACATTCATTTTTCGACGGATTTTGATGAGACTTAGACTCAGTGGTAATTGTGTGTGTGTGTGTGGGGGGGGGGGTGCCCCACCCTTTGTACCCTTGTTCATGATGACTTGTACTGTATATACATACATATTGTATTAATAGTATTGCATTAACTATTAAGCCCGCTGGCTTTTAATACGGCCTTAAGGTTGAGCCCTCAATTCTTTTACTGGGTTACCATGTTTGCTAGGATTTCATGGGACGATACATACCTAAATGCCACTAAAGGTATCACTATACCTTCAACGTGTTTGAGGTTCGGCACCGTTGGTGCTCGAGGATACTTAGGCTATGGTAATTTGGTCATGACAGGAAGTTGCCACTCTAACGAGTGGCAGTTCCTGGTAATGCACAGTGTTCAAGTGTAGGACTCCAGTGGCGCCGGCACGGGGGCATGGGGGCGCGTGCTCCCCCCAATCGATTTCAGAAATTTTTGGGAAAATTTTAAAATGAGCCCAAAAGGCGTTTAAGCTATAGATTTCTGTATGGGGTAGGGTGAGGCAGGGGCGGATCCAAGAGGGGGTAGGGGTTTAACCCCCCTTTGATTTTCGAGGATTTTTTTCATTTTGTATAATATATTGTTTATATTCCCCGGTATGTTTTGAAGGTTATTTTCAGTTACAACTATGCAATTAACATGCCATAATTATAAGTTTGCTGACAGCGTATTTTTCCTTCTATCGTCCCGATTCTCTCTCATTCAAAATCCTTATAGATCCCTATAGAGTCAGTGAGCCCTTCAAGAGGAGGTCCAGCTTCTAATCTTGGTTCCCATATGCAATGAAATCGCATCCAGTAGTGCCTAACTCTGTTTTAAAAAATGGGAACGCGACTCCAGCTTTTCGCTTGTACTCTCGCTGAAAAATTCAATTATGGTGATGACTGGTAGTGGTTGTCGTTGAATTGGAATCACTTAATATAATCAGAAATCGAGAAGGCCAATCATACTTTGGACATCCGTTGGATGTAAAGACGTTCAGGGAAAATTAGACTGTTCAGTTGGAACATACATCTCAAGAAGTTACCATTGTTCGGGAAGGTATTATAATCCAAAATTCGCTTATATACTGGATCCCTCTCATTTGTTACACAACTGGAAAAAAGGCCGTGGTCGTCTCGACTTGAACCAATCGGTTGGAAACTGGGACGTTAAACCTCATCTAACTAACTAACTAACTAACTTGTTACACAAGATATATTCCTTTTTTATCCAAGAGTACGTTATGACCAAGATCACGTTTAAACATTATTCCATGCAAAAGAGTGGGTGTTTACCTGGAGTTTCTTGCACATGGGAAGTGCCAGTGACCTGTAGGCGGTATTTTAGCATATTTTCGTGCCTCTAGACGACATGGTTGTACATACGTAATGTTTCCATGGAAATGTCAAACATACAAAACATAAAATATGAAGATGCCCTAAGTATAGTTTGTAAGGTCTGAGAAGGGTTAATTTTTCTTGGTTCTCGCCGCGCAGTGATGGCGCCAGGTGGGGGACGGGGGCTATGGCCCCCCGTAGGGGAATTTTTACAGTTTTTTACAGTCGAAGAGTCTTAGTCGATACAGTAAAATGTGTAGTCCCCTACGGCGACAAGTCGCCCCGACGGTTTACCTGTTCTTTGCTCTCAAGAGGACAATTTCCCTTAAAAGAACCCAAAATTTTCGGCGCGCTAGGCGCGCGGTAGAGTCACTCCAGTTTCTTCAGTACTTCCATTCTACATTGCTAGATAGCACAAGACCTGCCAAACTTGACAACTAACATGTAGGTAGAGTAAACAGTTTTATGTAGAGTCGTAAATTCCATCCCATATAGCAAAGTCTACTTGCTGTTGTCTTGTGTGCAGTGTCATGCCGTACGGTCAGTTGATGAGCGACTCAAGGAGAAAAGTTTGGGTATTTCATAGGGTAGTCCAGGTGGTTTCGATAAAATGTATGTTATCCCTGATATGGTCTACAACCCCTACAATTTTTCATTTTTCTTTTTGTTCTTAATGATTACATAAATTTTTTGTGTAAAACCGAAAAAAAAAAAAAAATCGCGCGCTTTGCAATTTTACGTTTCAGATTCAAAATTACACTATCAGTGCGCAACTTGGCTCATAAAGTATTCAGTGATATTATGCAAAATATGCTCTGCAATGACTTGGGATATTTAGGCTCCTTCATATCCCCTCCTTACCACCCCCTCGACATAGGGGCTGTCGGAACTACGGGTTACTGCATGATCCGGCCCCCTGTCGGGAAAATGCTGTCGCTACCGACCTGGTCGGTTTACTTATTTTGACTTTCAAAAGGGTCATTTCTGCGATAAAACCCAAAATTTTCGGTCTACTATGCCCACTCTTCCTCAGTTCCGGTACTAATAGCTAAATATAGTACAAACCCTTTCCACCTTTTCAAGTAACTTAATATAAGTAGAATACATGGATTTATGTAAATGTCGGTCATTTCATCTTATTTTGCTAAACCTAGTTAATGTTCTCTTGTGTCTGTCGTGCGGTACTGCTAGTGACTCGAGTAGGGAAGTTCAACGTAGGTTATGCCCGATATGGTCCAACTGCTTGACAAATAAGTACAGATTCTTTTTAGTGTAGGCCTATCCAAAAAAATTTCGCGCGCTCCGCCCGCTTTGAAATTTCACAGTTTAGATTCTAGGAAAAACGATAAATCAGGGCGGAAATATATTTCTCTAGTGTATACAAATATTATGAAATATATGCCCCGCAATGTCATAATCTAGTACACAAGTTTTCTTCAAATCCCTCCTCACCAATTCCTCGACGACATAATGGCTGTCGGGGCTTCGGGTCGCTGGCCCCCAGTCGGGGGGTCTGTCCCCCAGTCGGGCAAATCCTGGCGCCACCCCTGACGACCCGCCAACCGATGGTCGCGCTCCGCTTAGATAACGAGACAACCCAAAATCCCTTGCATGCGATTAAGCCTACCAGTTGAATTTAAAGACCCCCCAATACCAAAATACTTTTAGAAGATTTCAAAAAGAGAAACCAAATTTTCTTTATTGAGCACAAGCGAGCAACTTTGAGTGAGTCACTGTGTGTGCCTAGAGAGAGCACAACAAATGACTGAATGCTCCGAACTCCTGACGTCTAACTCCCAACGCGTGGGAAATGCCATTTCCTGCAATCTGGGGGTCTTCTGGACCAAAAATTTTCTCTGTACCCTTCGCGCCAACCTATGGTGGCGCTCAGCTTAGATAGTAACTATATCGCAACCCCCCCCCCTTTAGTCAAAACCTGCATCCACCCCTGGGTGAGGTGTTTTCGACCCAGTGATAGATCTACTGTAACCATTTTCTATCACAGAATGGTTCTCAAACCATCAGAATTATCTCTAATCCTTCGCAAACTTTCAAAATTTTCGCGCGCTCCTCGCGCTTCAAACCTTACCTCAATATTGTCCTTAATTTCCGGTAGCAACCGTCCCGCAGAAGCACAGCAACAAAAGTTGAAAGCTGCTTACGAACTCATCATTTGGATGTCAGGTAATAATCATCAGCACTCCATTTTATATAATTAATCCAGAGCCTCCAGGAGGCACTATACCGGTGTCTGTCAGTATTAGATACCCTTTTATAATGCACAATGAGACAAAAGAAAATTTTCGTAATAGTCCAAGAATGTCTTTGAGGACTCCACACACGTATTTTTCAGTAAAAAATTTTCCCCACATAGAAGGCATTAAGGCCTAGCCAAAAGGGGGCCTTGGGAGGTTTGTTGACAACATACCCTTCTGTAAGACAACACACTCTCCTCTTTCACCAAACCAAAAATAAGAATTCACTAAATTGTGGATATTTTCTAGCCGTATATGATCAGTTCCAAAAAATATCCTAAAGATAGCACCATTTTGCTTCTAAGCAACCTTAAATTAACAAAACTTTCCGAAGGGGAGGGGGACACTCCTCCCATTGACCCCTTTCCCAAGACGACACTGCTGTATACAAGATAGAGATGATGGACATGTACATTTATCATATCAGTAGAACACTGTTTTTCTGTTGGAGTTCAGATGTCATTTGAGGTCACCAGTGGTCAAAGACCTAAAACATTGTAAATACTTGGTGTATGTATGTATATATATTTGTCATATTTAGGAGAGAAACCTATGGGTTTTGCGGAAGTCAAAGGTCATGAAAGGTTTTTAGAGGTGAAGGTACGAAAACATCGTAAACTGAATAAACAGTGGGCCCGTACCGCCAAACTTGGTCGGAGTCTGTGACCACCGAAGGTTAGAGGGCTTTTTTGTTACATTCCAAAGATAAAATTGTAGAGAACAACGTATATCTCTTCGCAAGCATAACTCTGGCACATTAGTAATTCTAATTTAACTACCTAATAAGCCAGTTCAGAGTTACAGCGATGTCTAACAGGTCAAAGGTCATAATGTACTATGAAAGCAAATACTTCATACCACTGCACTAACTTACACAGTGTACGTTACTACGGTATGCAACACTCCACAGTCTGCGAGCAGCCCTCGCGATAAAACGACAAAAAATTGCCGAAGTAAAACGGATTTACTTTGGTAGAAATACACTCTACCTTGGCACGGTCAACGAATATTAGTAATAATGGTAAACGCCGAAAATTTTGCGGGACGGGATCACGAGTGAACTAGGTGGGGCCTATTCGCACGTTGACTATAGCCACCGTGCAGACAAGGAACAGTGATCGCTCAGCCTATTCACCACTCGACCAGCAGCCATACTTAACATACGAGTATTCAAAACTTTTTGTTGTAGCATGGTGATGATACCTTACGTACGTAGAGAATGTGATATACAGAGAAATCCTACTTGCATTTTAGCATGCAATGACCGACTCAAAGTACCGACCGACTGAAACATGTTTCGCGGAACTGGGTGTAGCAACCAGCCAATCACAACTCGAGAAACGGTCTACACAAATTTTGTGTGTATTGTTGCATTGAATACCCCAGTTTGTATTATGATCACACTGCTTGTGTCTTGGTAGTTTTACGATTCGATAACTTTTAAAACAGTTTATTTCTTGTGTAAATTAAAAAAAAAAAAAACAATTGGTTGATTAAGGTGATCCTGAGATGTCACATTTGTAAGATATCTCAGGGAGGGGATTGAAAGGCTTCTTCGAGTATTGGCATAATTTATTTTTGTAACCGATTTTCCTCAATTGCGTCCCCCAGGTTCCCCCACCACTGCCTGTGGCAATGTTTCAATTCTAACTTGTTTGGGGTTTACGATGACAATTAAAAGTGTCGAGAAGCAAGCTGGTAAGATGGAGGCCTATTGTACAATCTTCTGGACTTTTTGTTGTTGCGTTTAATAAAATTGTCAACTCACATTTTCACCTTATTATTTATTACTTATTACTTATATTATTACTTATTACTTATAAAGACATAAGGGAATGAGAGCACATTTCCCAAGCAAGGGGAGGCTGTTCGCCCTGAATTTTTCCTAATTTGCACAACAGTCATGACTCTTATTTTGCGTCATACAAACATTTTTTCTTCTAAAACCGTCTTGCTTTTCATCTGGGGAATGACTAATAACAAGGAAGAAAGGATACTATCGACGGCCAGGCCCATTAAGACTACTGTGCACCCCCACTTCATTTTATTTGGCAGATCGATTCCCCCAAACTTTTCATCGCTAAGGAAAGAGGATTCGGCAGTGGAAGCCCCCCTCTTTGTTACTTTACTGTCTTCTATTCGGGGAAAGGTTTTACGCACAAATAAGTGCATTAGTCCACACAAACATTCTTTTACTTTCCTTTGCTTCATATGTGTATTGTAAAAGGGTATCTCAAAGCTGGCAGACACCGGAATAAGGTCCTCCTGGAAGCTCTGGATTAATTATATGTATCAGATATAGGCCTACCCCACCCCTCCTCTTTTTCTTTCTCTTCCTCCTTTCTTCTTTTTCGTTTTCTCCTTTTCTTTTCCCTCTTCTTTTCCTTCTCTTTTCTTTTCCCCTTTTCTTGCAAATGATGAGGCGGTCACCTTCCCTGCCCCCTGTGGCTCCACCCTGATTCAGCTTAAGGGATTTAAAATTTACGTATTGTTCTTTCTTGCAACAGGTTTCACATTCTGTACCTGATCAACTTTATGCGGAAAAATAATACTTTGTTTAGTTTTGGTCAAAACTAGAGGTCGGGAATCGAGAAGGGTTCCTATTTTGTAACATCCGTATACTTGTTCACTATTATTTGAATTATAAATAGTTTTGCAAACTTATTCAAAACCTATTTTCGACTGTATATGTATTTAACATTTACAAAGAATAAGCATTGTTCACCATACTTTTTGAATATATGCAGTTTACGTGGCGTACGTGTGTGTATGTGACGTGTAGCTTGTAAACACGATACCTCAAAATAGGAAATGGGTACTTTCATACTTGGTATGGTTTACCACTTTGATGAGAGGAAAACCCTATTGTTTTTGGTGGAGGTCAGAGGTCACGCGAGGTCAACAAAGGTCAAACACCTTGTTACATGATATCTCAAGTTGGGAAGCCTCGATACTTTTCCTATTTCGCGATTGGATTTGTTATAGTCAAAAGACAAATCCTATTGTCCTTACTAGAGCTCAAAGGTTATCTACTGTAAGGTCACCAGAGGTGATACTTCGAAAACCTTGGAAATTTCTTGTAAACACGGTATCTTAAGAAACGAATGATGGACTTGTTTTTATACTTGGTGTATGGATTTATCATCTTGAGAGGGAAGCCGGTATGCTTTTGGTGGAGGTCAGCCGTCATTTGAGGTCACTAGAGGTAAAATAAAAGCAAAACCCTTTTAAACACGATATCTCAAGGCAGGAAGGGTGGATATTGATGCAGTAGGGTCAGAAGATGAAAAACTGTCGATTATGATAGAGGTCAAAGGTTATCTGAGGTCTTCAGAGGTGAAACTACGTAAACCTCGGAAATTGCTTGTACACATATCTCAAGATAAGAATGATGGATACTTCTCATGCGTGGTTCGTCATATTGAAAAGAATGTCTCTGTTCTTTAAGGTCAGAGGTCATTTGAAGTCGCTAGAGGTCAAAAACTGAAAACCTTGTAAAAAATAATGTCTCAAGACAGTAACCAGCACTTTTCATAAACAGTAGGTGGATATGTTGTAGTCAGTAGATAAATCCTATTGTTTTGGTAGAGGTTCAGGTTATCTGAGGTCATTGGAGGTCAAGAGCTTCAAACCTTATGAACTGCTTACAAACATGATATTTCAAGAGGGGTAACATTTATTGAGCTCATACTTTGTATATTGATGCCCCAATCTGGTAAAAGGAAAAGGAATTTTATCGTGTTTGTTGGAAGTCAGAGATCATTTTGGGTCGCCTGAGCTCAAACAGCGAAAACCTCGTGAACACCATACCTCAGGATGTATTTAACCTTGATGGATCTTTTTGCTGGCGTTCCTCCCACCCGTCAGTGTCAGGGTACACTACCAAAATCATTTACACATCTGATGAAGTTGGCCACATTCCTGGTTTCTAGCACCCTTGTGTGGACTATATGAATAGATGATTTACTTTTGTTAAAGCCGCTCAAGACAAGTCTTGGTTACACTCTATTGAAGCCACTCAAGCAGCTCTTGCTCTCCATATGGCAAGGCTCTCTGATGGTTTCTCACTGTTATGTCAACTCTTTTGGGGATAAGTTCCACGTTGTTGCCTGCAGTGTGAGATAGCTGGCAGGACTATTCTGAAGATGGATTTGGTGAAAGTATGTATGTATGTATATGTATGTATATATATATATATATATATATATATATATATATATAATATATATATATATATATACATACAAGGATAAAGCAGACCAGTTAGCAATTCATAGTATATTCGTTGCTACTCTGAGTTTCGTGGACAAGTCCACTCGTCAGGCAATACAAAACACGACTGACAACGAAGCGAACAATCGGCATTTACAGAACAAATAAATGTACATACCTAAAGGGTACGAATCTTACTTTGTGCACTTGATCAGGGAGAATCTGTTAGAATGCCTACAGGTGGAAACTAGCTCAGACCGGGAATTAAGAGAAGCTAAATGTGGCCTGTAGATTATAAAATACTTTTCCCATAAGCACAAATTACATCTTTTTGTATTAACGTTATAAACACTTGCCTTTTTCAAAAATTTGCAAGTGATAGTATAAGGAATATATATTTATATATTATTTGGTGGTATCGTCTTTCTTACTAAGGCAAAGGTTGCCAATGTTAGACGCATATTCCACAGGTTTAAAAATTATGCGACTGTGTCCGCTTCCCTTCATTCTTCAGTTTCTATATATATATATATATATATATATATATATATATATATATATATATATATATATATATATATATATATATATATATATAATATCCTCTTTCAGTATAAGGCAAGTGCTTTGTTAGAGGTAAAATGGCCTAAGGTCTCTATGCGACTATTTAATACAGGGTTGATTTGACTCATTCGTATAAAGTCGCTACGTCTCTCTACCTACTTATATATATATATATATACTTTTATTAAACACGGTATTTTAAGGTAGGTAAGCGTTTAGGATTTCATAGTTGAGGTGTGGATACTTCATATTGAATAGATAATTGCTATTTTGTCTCAGGTGGAGGTTAAAGGTCATTTGGGGTCTTGAGGTCATAACCTTGTAAACATGATATCTCAAGAAGGGGTAACTGGGGATCTTAAAGTTAAAATGTGGATGACCCATACTTTGTCGATGGTTTCTGTTATTTTTGTAGACGTCAGAGGTCATTGGGGTAGTCAGTGGTCAAACTGTAAACCTTGTTAACATGATATGTCAAGAAGGGGGAGGCTGCTAGGAACCTAATACTTGGTATGTCAGTACTTCATAAGGTGAAGAAGCCTATGTATTTGAAAGGAGGTGAATGGTTACTTGGGGCTACGCTGGGTCAAATGCAATATACCTTGAAAAGTGCTTGCAACCATGATATCTCAAGATGAGTAATAGTGAGGGACCTTATATTTGAAAACCTAAACATGATTTGTCAAGTATGACACATGCTTGGATCTTATATCTGGCATGTATTGCCGAAATTTTAAATCAATAACTGATGCATGACCATGTTAACATGAATCGATCTGTCTCATCTTTACCCATGGATTATAAGTTAAGCACAGTAAATTTACAATGAAACTGTGTCAGCTTCAAACACAGTAAATTATAATCACTAAGCCTTTTGGCTTTCTGGTTCATTTATAAATTAAGCATGACAACGATGGATGTATCATGGGTTTTCTCAGTCATGCACCCAGCACTATTGGCGTCTGAACCGTGTCAAGCTTGTCAACCGTGTATCTGTCAGAGAATAGGGTACCGTAACTTATTCCTTTTAACTGTTGATGAACAGATACGGTACAACAATACAACTGTTTGTGAGGTAGTTTGTTCGACCCATCGTTTTACTGTTCACAGATTGTACATTTTAGCAGACTTTCGCTTTGAATTCGGCTTCACCTAGATTACAGGTTATGTGGGTTTCTGTGGCCGGCCTCCGCCGTACGGGGTTGCGGTAGTTTTTCCATAGCGTTAAGCTGAACGGAATTAGCCGTGCTCTCCTCGGGGCCGGGTGTCACAGGCATGTTACCTACCATAGTACCATCCATTTTAAATGGGGCTGTAGCATCCCCCTTAAAATATTTTATTTAGGAATAGTCCTTTAGTTTTAAATACAGTTGGTGACTGTACAGTACTTCGACATTTCTTCGAACAATAGTTCCACTCTGGATAGTCAATGACGACTTGTACAGTCGGTTGTGTTCCCAGTTAAGCTGACACACAGTTGTTTGTCAATATGGACCTTGAAGAATTCAAACAGGCTACTATGGCTTTGTCTTGGAGGTGTACTAGACAGGCGTTTTTGTTTAAGTTGGAGAAGGGGCTAGAAGTTAACTTAGTAAGGAGAATTTTTTCTGTATGAAGTGAAATTAGAGAGCCTTTAAGGTTGAATTTTTCCTTCTTCTGCAGGTGATCGTAATAGTCAAAGAAAACCTGCCGTGCACGGACAGAAAGATGTATGAAGTAGAATCAGGATATTTACCGACCACTTTCATCGATGGATCCAAACGATCTCTATCAGTCTCTATCTCTAACAAAGTACCTGGAGAACACATTGAAATCCATATCAGGCACATTGCTACTATCATCATTGTCAGACAGATCGGTAAATATATAACATTTGCTATTAGAATGCCGGAAGAATTGATTCGGAGACGCGGAGAAAAGGATATCCAGTTGTGTGTTAAAGGCTGTCCCGAGTCAGAGAGAATCGACTACGCGGATTTTTTAGTCCAAACCAGGCTGGAAGGAAAATCTAGTGAAAAAGAATCCACGGACGAGAACTTAGCAGAAATTCGTGATAAAGTTAGCAAATGTCGCAAAGCTGGTGTCATAGACGTTTACTTGGATTCTTGTGTATTTGATTTAATTACAACGGGAGATTCGAACTTTACAAACGCCGCTCAAAGTGCACTCATTGACATGGAAGTCTTAAATCCCGAATCATCTTCACTTCTTCATAACAGAACCAGTATCTTTGAGCGAGATAATGTAGTATGGAGACTTATATACGGCAACGCAGCTCCAGCGAGGACGGACCAAAAGCGCCTGTTGTTGATCGAAGTCTTCCTCACTGTTTTAGTTGTCTTTGTCACCATTTGTATACTTTAAGTGGCTTCCTTCAGCGATAAGAGGAATGCTACGATATCATTCGATAATTTAGAACCAAAGAAACAACGGTAGGAGAGAAAACTGAGCGTTTGCTGCTCGAACCCCCCAAAAAGCAACTGGTTGGCATGCTATCATCATTTGAGGATTAACTCACGCACACGTTTCTTCAAATTAATCATACGTCAGTAAAGTGACAACAGAAATTTAGATTTGTTTTTAATTACAAAACATATATTTATATATAAATATATATAATATTAATTAGTTATGGTATAAAAACAAAAACCGCTACTCAGAGTTTCACGCTAGTGCGTTCATCAGGAGATCTAGATGAATAACCTGGTCAAAGATGACCTCCTGATGAACGCACTAGCGTGAAACTCTTGAGTAGAGGTTTTTGCTTTTGTACCATAACTAATTAATTTATTCTAGCTCTTTTGTTCGCACATTTAGCACTTTGTTAAGTCCTGTTATTTGGACACACACACACATTATATGTCATATTGGTTGGCGTGTGTTGGCAACATAGAAAGGAAAGAACTCCGGAAAAAACAGACACATACATGTCAACTGATATATTACAAACGAAAACAAAATATTTCGAGCAGTCAAAAGCTTTTGTATCTGTATGTACCTGTATATATATATATATATATATATATATATATATATATATATATATATAATATATATATATGTATATATATATATATATATATATATATATATATATTATATGTATTAATTACCAACCCACGGCACTCTTATTCCTATTCTTTTCTCTTGTATGGTCACTTAAGGGTAAAACATCACTCATTCATATCATGACTGTTCCACCATGGTTCCAGTGACGAGGAGGGTTGAAGGAAACATCCAGTTTTGCTACCTGAGAGAGGAACTTAATCTATGTATTCCAGTGAAATTTTCGTTTGATTATCTGGTCCTCGAATGTTTGCAATGTGCTATAATTGTTACCCATTGTCAACTTGAAGCACGCGGTAGGGATGTCATCTTCCTACATTGATAAACAATGCTTTGTTTTCCATGCAAGTTTTTCACCTTGAAATAGATTTAGAGTATGAGTTTTTCATGGGGGACGTGATTTTCTCAAAATCCTTATGCCACTTATGCATTCAAGTTGCAAAAGCATGCAGGAGAAAATTGGTAGTAAATTTTAAATAAAAACAAAACAGTGACGATTAGTATAAGATAATGGTATGATGTGTACAAGCCTCAAGTTCAATGTGGGTTAAATGTGATAACTTTATCTGCTAATACCTCGAGGACCACAAACAGCAAGTGAATGCCAATTTCACAGAAGCGCTTGTATTAAATACTGTTCTAGCTTGTGAAACCTTATTTTCCGCATAAACTTTTGTGGGCTTTTTGGCCTTTTTGCATCTGTTTTTATTTTTTTATTATCAGTCGCAGCTTCAAAGGTCGTGTGACATGAAAATAACATAGTTGGATATTCGATGTAAAAAAGCGTTAAAAATCCAGAAAACCGCTGCAATTTCCATTAAAATCCATCACATATTGACCATTTTACAGGGAAATTTCTATTTCACACTTGTATCATGAATAAACATGAGCTAAATATGCAAATATGTGACATCGAAAGAAGGACATACCATATATGGCACATCTTAGCCTTTGTTTTTTCAACCTTAGTTTCAAAGACACTGGTAGCAATGTTATTCCCTGAGGGGTTTATTCTAAAAGTTAAAATTTTTTTCTTGAAAAATATTGATATCACTCACCAAACTGTTATCTTTATGATCGGTAATCAAGAGATAATTTATATAGGGTTAACAAAAGAATCATAACACTGTGCAACACTCCACATCATTATTTTTGCATAGGCAATTAGTTTTTTCAAACACCATCAAACTTTGAAGACGCATATTTTGAGAACGGTAAAAGATATTGAAATTATTCCAACGGATCTTTGATTGAAGGACTTAATTCTTTAATTGACAAATGAAACAGCTCTTTTGGTGGCATGTCACACGACCTTTAAATGTTACACTGGGTAATTAACATTGAAAAATTGTGAAAAATCTGTCAAGATACTTGCAGTGTTGACCAGAGTACCGTTTTTCTTGACATTTCTATGTTTTCTTCAATAACAATGCTACAACTAAAAACTAGGGGATGACATTCTTTAATTTTTAAAAACTTGATCAAGTGTGGACAAGACTGTGCAAAGTCACTCTCATAAATTAGGTAAATTGGGTGTAAGTGATATTGTCGAGTAATAACTGCATGCTTACTAGTTGCATTTTTACTTAGGTCTCTTAAATGGGCTGAAATCACGACTTAACATCTCCTGAGGTCAGATCGCCCACAAAGACGTGAAAGTTAGGTTAAAGGGCCTATTGCATCGTCCCAGGCAGAAAAAAACACCCCAAAAAATTTACTTCGAGCCCTTCCTCTTCCCAGGGCCATATATTTTGAAGACAATACAGTTTCTTCTTTACTACATTCTCTTGTAATTTAGATGTTATGTGCAGGATTACATGGCGATATATATGTGTAGCAGTCAGAATCGTAGATTTAGAAATGTACGTCTCTGGTAGCAGTCAAAGGTTAGGGTCCAGGAAAACAGCAAAATGCATGTTTCCGTTCATTGAGCTAACGCTATTTATTTATAGTCGAGACAAATGTGTGTGTGTGGGGGGGGGGGGGGTACAGTAAACTACTGGCGTAGTGGGTAAATAATGAGGGGGTCAAAGAAAAGAGACATCGACATGTATGTTCCCATTTAATACGGTAAGATGTGGCTGTGTATGTTCCCATTTAATTAAGTGGTGCTATGCATGTCTCAAAAGAAGTACAGTGTGGGGGACGGTTAAGGTTAAAATTGATGTAGCAGCTGGAATTTATTGTGGTAATTTATAAAAGCAGGAAGATAGGTAAATCAAACCTAAGGTAGATGGGTAACTCGTATTTTTTCAGGAAGAAATTCACTGATTTGTAGCTCAATGTTTCACCAAAACTTTCAGCTTGGAACAATGCGCAAACTTTTACTCTTGTAATGATACACACACATATATATGTATATGTTTGCATATATATTATAAGTATATATAGATATATGTGTGTGTAGTAGAAAAGGAGCAGTGCCTCTGTCCCCAGCCAGTTGGGGAAGTTAAGCTGTTGTCAGAGTTTTATTGCAGAAACTTAATGGTGTATGACAGTAATAGCTACTTCATGCGAGTGCCATGTTGATGCAATACTCCCAGACTACACATTTGGACTGGATAAGTTTGCTGACTTAGGTTTGTGAAACTCCACAAAAAATAACGGGATGGGTTTACTGTGCGAATAGTAACCAAGGACGTACATTTTGTTGGGAGTTAAATTTCGTATGGCGTGTTGGCATGGAAGGAGAGGCAGAAACCATTCACGTTGCCGAATCACTATAGAGTACGAAGAGTTTTTAGACTCGAGTCGGATTTGAGTCGATATTTTTGTGACTCGTGACTTGACTTGCAAATACTAGCAAAGACTTGCGACTTGAGTTGGACTTGCGAAAAATGACTTGTGACTTAATGGCATGTTACCAACGCAAGATATAAGCTCTTCGAGCGACCCTTAAGAACTGATAATTAAGTCTGTTTGGGCCAATAAGAGCAACCCTCTCTTGACTATGTCCTTTTACTATGAGAGTTCTGGCTGTCCCAGCTATAGTAGTTTCCCAAGGCTTAAAACATGCTATCCAATTCCTAGGCCTAGGAAGCTGTTCGAGACTGGGAGCTGAATGTTGTTTTGGACCGCCGTCTTGGGGGAGGAGTCTAAGGGGAAGCGGTGTCCCCTTCCCTTTGGAAAATTTTTGAATATTTTAGGGTCCTTAGATGCAATTTGGTGCAACCTATTGGACAAATTTTAAGGTAAATTACTGCAATTTTTTCACGTTTCTTACTGAGGAAACAAATAAGGGTTTTTTTGTCCTTGGATGAAGGGAGAAAGCATTGTTCCGCTCCACCACATTTTCGACTGGGAGGAGGGGCTTTAGCCCAGGGTTTTTTTTTTTTTATTAAAATCACCTTTATATTAAAATCACTGATTAAAATCGCGATTTAAATCACGATTTTTAAAAAAAATCATTGACTTTAATCACTTTTTCAGAATTTCTGCATTTCAAGCAGAAAATGTTCATTTGAAGTAAATTCAGTCATTGTACTCAACTGGTTGTACCTAATTACACTCTTTAAAATGGTGTTGACACAAGTATCCCCATACAGAACTCCTCAACTAATTTTTAGCAGGTGTGAGGTCAGCAAATCCACATACTAGATTGCAAATAAAAATGAAAATTTGCTGCTGATTGAAACTACTATGCTGTAGCTCATTTCATGTTCGGAGCCTTGAATAGGAACACGAGTTTTGACGTCTTGTGAGAGCCGAGTCTGTTTCTCAGCTTTGACTGCACAAGTTGATATGAGCTGAACACTGTCTTCACCTGAGGATACAGCTACAGCAGATAATAGCTTCCTCACCACACTCAAATTTTCCTCCTTAATTCTTCTGTGGGACTGCAACCATTCCGCAATACAATGAGTCCCATACACAACAGTGTCCCGAGGTTAGTAAAAGCTAGTGGAGTCAAGAATACAATAATCGGCAATTAACACGAACTGGGCGGACAACTCATCAGTGCCATGGTTTATGAATATGCACAGGAATACATCCAAAGTGGAAATAACCTGATTGTTTACAAATAGGACTTATAGTTAACAATGGAATCAATATAGGCCATGGGGACTTAAAGGTTGTAATTGAAAGTAGTTCTTTTGTGCAATGAGCACAGAGTGCAAATCATAATTGAACATAAAACAGCCTACTTTGCCTGCTTGCGGATAATATAAGTGGCTATGTATGTTTGTGGAAGGTTTGGACAGAGTTTGAGGGCGAATGCAAATTTGGATTCGAAAAAATAAAAAAAAATTGTAAAAATCCGACTAAAAAAAATATTTTTTTTAAAATCACAAAAATCAGCAACCCTGCTTTAGCCCCCAGCACCCCGCTTCTTACGCCTATTTTTCTGTTACCAATCCCGCTACAAACGTCTTAAAATAGTTTAAAAACTCCTAGATCGTGAGAACTCTCACCCGAAATAAAGAAAGCACACGATAAGAAATTCGTGTTGAAGTGACTTTTATTTGTCTCCCATAAAGTTCGAAATGCAAATTTGCAGCAGACCTAAGTTGACACCTGATTGCTTATAACAGGTGGTCAAATGTGTGACTTCACTTCTACCTGTGCAAAAGTCTTGTTACTTGATTTGTGCTGTGATCAGATGACTTGTGACTTGACCCTTGAAAATCTGTGACTTGACTTGTGATAACTTGTGACTTGACTTGTGACTGAACCAAAAGACTGCCACTTGACCTGGACTTAGACTTGCAAAAAATGATTTGCTAACATCCCTGGTGTACGGGTGTTTACAATGTAAGTACGTCCACAATGTAGGTACTCTTAATACGAGGCTCGGAAACATCACCAAATTGCGTCATTTTTTTTCACTGATAGAATTGTATCCATCGATCAGAAAATCTACTGATTTGTATATGTATGAAAAGATATAAATTTTGCACCTTTTGTCAAGAGGAATAGACTAAAATGTTGATGTATGAATATTGAATCTGAAGGTGTTGTACACAATCAAAGGTATAATGGTATAATTATAAGGTTAACTGTATTATATGTCCGCCATTTTGTAAATATGTTATATAAATATGCATATGTATAACAGTCAGTCTAGAATTTTTTCTTATTCCGATTGTCAAGGCGTTTTGGCAGACAATGTCATGTGTAGAAAAACAATGTGAAATACAGAAGGTTTGAGCCACGGCAAATAGCAATAACCCTTTGAAAATAATAATAGATTTAGAAACAGGATAAAAGAGTGACATCCTATCGTACTTTCATGGCAACTAATTTGCCGATAACTAAACGAAAATATGGCAACTAGTTTGCGATAGCTAAACGAAAATACTAGGGTCAGATTTTTGCAAGATACAGGAAAGAAGAGCAATATTCTAAACTCCAGGCTACAAACAGCTGTGTGGTTGTCTAGAAATCGCTCTTCTCATGTCTCACAAGGTAGTTGCAATTTTGCAGGCAATTTGACTAGTGAAAAGTATGAAGGCCTTTTATGATATTTCTGTAAGCTCACTTTATTTTACCAGTTATTCTTTCTAATCTCTTTCGTATATTTCAGCAGGGAGTTGTTGTCCTAACAACTCCCTGACTGACTAATCAGTGATTCCGTTAACAACACAAAAAGTAACCCCAGGTATACGTATTGCTAAGTACACTGAGCACTTTTGCAATCTGATACAAGTACATAGGATGTTTGCCAGGAAAGATATGCGAAGGAAATGCATAGAGAGACAAAATATTCTCGGAAATGAAGAAAATGAACAGTCATAGGGCATGTCACTCGAAAAGCCATGAACCTCTCGTCAGGGTTACCCGTACTAGATATTTGGCCAGATTAAGTGTTGCTAGTCGTATATAATGTAGTGACAGGTGATGAGTTGTAATGATATAATATTGATATAATATTTCCTGTGATGAAAATAAAGACATTTTCCTTGATGCTACTATAGGACATGCAGAAACCAACTCCTGGACCCATTAACAACCAACCCACCCATTACCGTGAAAATGTGCAAAAAGGTCTAAGTATTCATGAAAAGTGCCCCACGTTGTCCTTTCATGTATCCGTTTGCCTGTAAGAAGATGTCAAGGTCGTAGACTGCAAGAGGAGGGGGAGTTAACGCTAAGGCTTTTTCAAACTCTGAATAAAAAAGAAGTACTGAAAAGCCAAAACTTATCTTCCTGTTTTCCGGTACAATGTTATTTTACTGAACTTTTTCAAATTTTCCATTTTCCCTTAAAATCTGAATATCAAGCACGAGATCTCAAAATAAGATTGTTTGGATGCATCTTATTATGTCTATGGAAATTCCGATTTTCGTCTATAAGGGAGCCCACTTTTGACAAATTTTTCTTGGTAGACCTACGCTACCCTCGAACTGATTCTGGCGCTTCCAGTGGCGTACTTATAGACGTAGGCCTGCTTAGGTACCATTCTTTGAGGGATACGTGCCATGCCACAGCCTACGGCCGAAAAGTGTTAAGTAATGACTATTTCTAAACAGAAAATTAGTTGAAAGTTCTGCCAAAGATAGCACAATTTTGTGTCTAAGCCACCTTCATTAACAAATATTTCTCAAAGAGTAGGGTGGTCACTGTCACCGTCTTCTCTCAGACGTCACCCCTTCTCTTGCACCGATCCAAAATAGGACAATTTCACTAAATAATGATAATTTTAAAACATATGTAATCAGTCTTGAGCTTTCCACAGATAGTACTTTTTAACACCTAAGTCACCTTCCACAACTGTCACCTCCCCCCATTCTTAGACCCCCATCAAGGGTGGCGATCGCGGGGGTTGGGGGACATAGTCCCCCCAATAATTTGGTTGGGGAAGAACTACCTTTCATTCCCCCCAATATTTGGTCGATGACCATAATATTTGCTGATATGGTGAGTGTGAAAAGTAGTCCCCTCCATTAATTTGGTTGAGGGGAACGGAAAATCTATGATATTTTGGCAAATTCGTAATAACTGCTGTATTTGTGTAAATGGTAGACTTTTCGTTGACGGAAGTCATGAAAAACGATATTTTCCCGCGCGCTTGACGTGCATAATGATTGGAGTGGATGTTCGGTGAACAATAAGACAGTCGTAGACACACATGTACAAGTTCCCTCTATAACTTGATCGGGAACGTTAAACCTTTGTTCAATCTTTCCGTAGAGTTGATCAACTGCAGCTTTATTTGCTAAAATTGGTGTATGTGAGACATAGTCCCTCCAATAATTTGGAATTAGGGAGGGCAGAGTACCTTCAAAATGTTGGCACAATCTGTAATATTTGTTTACATTTGGGTCTAAGCTTAGGCTGTAAGTCATGATCCCTAGTATTTTGGTTGAGGGTGACGGAATCCCTTTGATCTCACTCTTTCTGATTCCTTACCGAAGGCAAAAGGTATCAATGCGGTCACGATGGCGTGTGTAAGTGTGTGTGTATGTGTGTGTGTGTGTGTGTTTGTGACGCTTGCTTGTAAACACAATATCTCAAGTTAGGAATGGCGCATACTTTTCATACTTGGTATAGGGATATATCATATTCAGAAAAAGAACCTTGCTGATTTGGTGGGGGTCAGAGGTCATTTGGGGTCACCAGAGGTCTTGTAAACACGATATCTCAAGTTAGGCAGCATTAATAACTTTCATACTTTGCGTGTGGATGCGTTATAGTTAGAAACCTTGGAAACTGCTTGTAAACACGATACGTCAAGATAGGAATTATGGATGCTTTTTATACTTTGTACATGGATTTATCATGTTGAGAGGAAGAAGCCTATTGGTTTTGGTGGAGATCAGAGGTCATATCAGGTCACCAGAGGTAAACAAACTAAAACCTTTTTAACCCGATATCTCAAGGTAGGGAGGATGGGTACTTTCCATACTTGGCATATAGATGCGTTGTAGCCAACAACAGATGAATCATATTGCTTTAGCAGAGGTCAAAGGTTATGAGGTCACCGAAGATAAAACTTCAAAAACCTTGGAATTTCTTGTAAACTCCTTGTCTCAAGGTAGGAAAGATGGACTCTCTTCATATACATTATATAGATTCATACTGAGAGTATAAACCCTATTGATTTTGGTAGAGGTCAAAGGTCATGTGAGTTCACGAGAGGTAAAAACCAAACTCCTGTGTTGCAAATCATTATAAATTAGGGCGCGTCTTCTTCGTGTGTTTATGGTTGGCCGGGGTGGACATAACACGGACTGAATTCAACGCGTAGAAAAGCACACTATGGCATCCCAAAGGTAACTTATTGGTGTTCATTTGGAGGTATTGCATGCATGATTTTCTTCTAAACCAAAAATATTACTGAAACAGAGGATACAGTTTAGACGTACCATATATCAAATTACTTTAGTCTAAAGGCTATACGCAAGAAGAAACATGTATAGTGTGGAATTCAGGAGTTGAAAGCTGCACGTTGCAATATGCCTGTATAGAGTAAGACAATTATTTTCCTGGTTTTTTAAAGGAATCTGTCATGCTGGTTGTGATGACGATGGGCTGGACTGCAGGGGCGTAGCTGGGATGAAATTTTTAGGGGGCCTGGGTATCAAATGGGGGTCACGGTATTGATCGCCGTCCTTAATTCTTACACATTTTATTAGGACAACCAATTTTTTGGGGGCTAGCAAACATCTGGGGGGAAGGCGCGGCCCCCCGTATATAGCTACGCACCTGGAAATAGCTAGGTGTAGAGACGAGTAGTATTCCCCATCAACGTGTAATAAAAGAACATACTTGACGGAAACATAGGAGTAGGAAGCTGTTTTAGGTGGGGTTGAACGTTGTTTCGAAACGCTGTCGAGGTGTATGGTGAACGTTTCCCTTCCCTTTTGGAAAATTTTTAGTTATATGAGGTTCCTTAGATGCAATTTGGTGAGACATTTTGTGCCAATTTTGAGAAAACTTACTGCAAAATATTGACATTTTTACAGAGGAAAGAAATAAGGGGGTTTCTTCCTTGAACTGTGGGGGCATACTTTCCACTGTTTTAACTAAGGCTAAGGGCCTTTAGCCCTTCATCCCCCTCCCCTCTCCGAACCAATGGTGACATGTCCGGGGTTCGGGGAAACGCTTAGATAAGGAGTCTTAGGGCTCGCTTTGAAGCCTCTGGTGGGATCCAGGAGCAGCATTTCGATAAGGCCCAGAGCAGGGGCGTGGCTAGGATGAAATTTTTAGGGGGGCTATGTATCAAATGGGGGATCACGGCATTGATCACCTTCCTTAATTCTTACACATTTTATTAGGACACAAACCAGTGGCGTAGCTAGAGGGGGAAAGGGGGCGGTCGCCCCCCACAAATCCTCCGAAGGCCTCTCTCGGAAATTTCTAGTCTCTGTCGGAAATAAATAAAAACAATTCATTTCAAACATTTACAACACTTCTTATGTTTTTAAGCAGAATTACACATCGAAATGGTTACTGACAAGGCCTGGAAGTGTCATTTAAGGCAATCTCGGAGATATTTAATCTAATTTTTCCGCGCGCTACACGCCAGATGATGATGGCGCTACGCTTAGATAGTACATCATTACTTCAAGATAATAATATGTCGAAATTTTTTTTGCTTTTGACCCCCCACAAAAAATATCTAGCTACGCCACTGACACAAACAATTTTTAGAGGCCCAGCAAACATCTGGGGGCCGGGCCAGGCCCGGCAGGCCCCCCGTAGCCACACGCCTGGCCCAGAGGGTAAAGCCCTCTTCAAATGACACTAGAAGAGCACTAAATAGACCTGAAGTTACAATGTGATAATTCGTTATAGAAGTCGGACTAACGGTGGATAAATTTGGTAAGGTAGAACTCGCTACCATCTGACGAGGCCAGGGATTGGTAAGGAGGAGGGGGAGGGGACCACAGGGAATTTTTTCAACGTTCGAAGCTAGGGAGGAGAGGAAGGGACCAAGGCCCGATGCCGGGGGCAGAGGAAACAAACCCCCTGGAAAAAATTTCGCCCCCATCAGATCAAAAACTACCGTTGCCTTAAAGCATTTTAGTGTGGTCTCGACTCCCACCCCACCCCGTGAAAAAATATTTCTCCCCCTGGAAGCTTTTCGCCCCTTCAGTACCTTGTCTGGCTACGGGCCTGGGAGGAACTGTGTCTTGTACAAATGGGAGCACGGGGGATTATGGGTGGGCTTAGGTATGTCGTTTGCTTGGTAGCCTCACTTGTGTGCAAAGGTCCCAGCAGGTTTACTAGTTGGGCTAAGAACCCAGTGGAGTCCCCAGACTTTTCGAAGAGGGGGCACTAGGGTTCAAGCGTTCCTCAAAACGGACACCCCAAAATGAAGGACCGAGCTCCTCTGGGGGCCTCGTAGTGACGGGCAGTGCTCCCCTGTAGACGTTGGGGCCCGGGTCCCACTGTAAGGCCCCTAGTGAGTCCAGGGACAGTGCTCAATTGGGGGCCCAAGGAACGGAGACCCCGGAGGCTCTAATGTATTAATAAATTGTTATCATTCGATTAAAGCATTTGAATGTCTCCAAAGTGGCATTGGATGTCCACAAAATGGAATCAAAATTTGGCCTTTTCGTTAGTCTAATCGCACAAAAAAATTAATGATGGGGGAAGGGTCGAGTAGGGAAGACGGATCATGTTAAGGTTTTCCAGGCCCGCAGCTAGTTGGGGGCACGGGGTCCGTGTCCCCCCCCCGGGCTGACCACTGTGCCCTTACAAGGAAAATCGATCGAAAATAAACATTTTACTACCTGTAAAAGGTGGCCCTGTTATGACTCCAGGAGATATTTGACCAAAAATAATCCCAAAAGGGCGTTTAATAATGAACGTATTTTGTTTTCTGTAACATTTTTCTTTCTAAAATTACAAAATGTTTCCCGCGCTACGCACGCTTTCATCTTCAGTTACATTTTGCTGCAGGGGCGCCGCCAGAATTTGGTGATGGGGGAACAGATGATGTCGTAATGCCACCTCAGTTCCCCCTCCCAGTCTGCGTAAATTGTAACTTCTTGTGCGCCCCTGCGATTGTATACAGCAGTGTAGAATTCTTTTTGTCACTTCATAAAGATGCCGTACTGGGGGAGGGGTCTAAGGGGAGAGTCTCCCTCTCCTTTGAAATTTTTTTGTTAATTTAAGGTTGCTTAGATGCAAAATGGTGCTATCTTAGGGGTATTTTTGGAACTGATCATATATGGCTGGAAAATATCCTTATTTAATAAATTCTAATTTTTGGTTAGGTGGAAGAGGAGAGTGTGTGTTCCCGCGATTGTATACAGCAGTGTGGGATCCTTCCTTTGCCACGGCAAAGGTGCCGTCCTGAAAGAGGGGCCTAAGACCCCTCCCCTTTGAGAACTTTTTGTTAATTTAAGTAGATGCAAAATGGTGCTATCTTTGGGATATTTTGGAACTGATCATATCTGGCTGGAAAATATCCATAATTTAGTTAATTCTAATTTTTTGTTAGGTGAAAGAGGAGAGTATTTTATCTTAGAAAAGGGTGTGTTTGTCAACAAACCTCCTGAAGCCCCCTTTTTGGCTACTTAATGCCTCCTATTCGGGGAAATTGTTAACTAAAAATACGTGCATGGAGTCCACAGAAACATTCTTGGAATATTACGAAAACTTTCCTTTGCTTCATTGTGCATTATAAAAGGGTATCTAAGGCTGGCAGGCACAGGCAAGGTGCCTCCTGGAAGCTCTGGATTAATTATGTAAAGTGGGACACTGATATGATGATTATTACCAGACATCCAAATGATAACATAGAGTATGATGCCGAGCACTTTACAACTATCGTATTTTTACTAAGTTTGAAGGAACTTCCAGACGAACAGCTTCCAGCAATGGGGTATGGGAGGGAGAGTACAGGGAGGTGATATTAGACCTCCATGATAGGTAAAGCAAAAGGGGTGAAGGATTGCAAGGCGCGTTTCAGAATGTTTTTCGTCGTAAATGTATTAAAAATGCATAGCTCCAAGTAGGTCTACGTACTTTTAACCTTCGACATCATGCTACAAATTAGATTGAAAGATCCCATAAGCCCCCTACAGAGGTTGGAGATGTACTTCTGTTTTTTGGAAAAGTGTTGTGATCAGAATAGTTGCATGTATTATAACCTTAATAATGGTCATAAGATGGAAAGAAAACCGTGAAGAATGCGCGTGAAGCACGCCGAAATTTTTCATTAAATAAGATAACCATGACAAAACCTGCATTCATGCTCTGCATCGAGACACTTTGAATTCCCCAACAAACCTATTTGCCAATCACAAAGCCAGTCTTTTACCTGAGAATTTGTAAAGAGCTTTCAACTTTTGATGATGTGCTTCTGCGGGGGTTGCTACCGAAGTTTATTGATAATAAGGACAATATTGAGGTAAGGTTTGAGGCGCGGAGCGCGCGAAAAGTTTGGTAGTTTGCGAAGGATTTGCGAAAATTCTGATAGTTTGAGAACCATTTGTGATAGAAAATGGTTACAATAGATCTATCACTCGGTCGAAAACACACCTTACCCTACCCCATACAGAAATCTATAGCTTAAACGCCTTTTGGGATCATTTTAAAATTTTCAAAAAAAAAAATCTGAAATCGATTGGGGGGGGGGACACACCCCCATACCCCCATGGCGGCGCCACTGCTTGTGCAGACACAAACCTATTTTATTGTCTAAGGCCATGTGCTGTTGAGCAATACAAGGTTATAATGTGTAATCCAAACTCTCTCTCTCTCTCTCTGAACTTGCAGGGCTGTATCCGAGTCCACCTGACCCGATTCCATTGGCCACCATTCCTGGCCACTCCCGAGTCCAGTATACCCTTCGATTTCGAGCCATATCCGATTTCAGGTTCTTCAATTCCGGGCCAGTTCCGAGTCCGGCTATTTAGCGAATGTAGCATCATGCTTTTTGTACTGTTTTGCAATTACATTTAATTGAAAACGGGCATTTTAGGAGTCAATTTCATGCCCTGGTTCAAGCTGTATTCTGATTGACTGCACGTGACCATTTATATGTTGAACTGTGCATCAATAACAATGTAGCCCTATAGGGAACAAATATTTAACTTTCATTTTTGTGGACTCGTCTGGAATCGGTTCCGAGTCCGAGTCCAGCTGCAGCCCATTCCGGGCCAATCCAGAACCTCCCATTCTGAAACAATTTCGATTTCGACAAAGCACGGACTCGAGTCCAGAATCGAGTACGTTACAGCCCCGTTGCACTGTGTGGAATGTGAGCTACACTTCATCTTTTGAATTTTCAAACTTTGCTCTTAATCAAAGAGCCGTCACCAACTAATAATTTTGATACCCCCACACTAAAAATATACTTTGGGGTGACGAGTATATGTCTTTAAGTATCCCGAAAAATCACTAATAAAAACTTTAGCATATAGCTCCGTCCGTCTCCTTCTCCCGCATTTCCTGCCTCTCTTCATTGTTCCTTCCCCCTATTCAGGGCCGGATCCAGAAATGTGAGAGGGGGGTAAACGTCTGCAGAAAGTGCATGGTGCAATCAGATGGGCTTGGAGGTTTAAAATTCTGTTACAAAAATCATTGCTTTGCTGAATATAGGGGGCATACGCCCCTTAAGCCCCCTTGGATTCGGCCCTGCTATTACTCCTTATCCTATTTCCCGAAATTCCTCCTGCTAAGTTATATCTTGCTTTCCTGGCCGTTCCTTCCCCGCAACTCACCTTTTAATGTTCCTTCCCTTTCTTTTCTCTCCGCTCATTATTTTTCTCCCACTTGCAAAGTCGGCGGCCTTACTCCAGCCCTTGTCCCTGCTCCATTCTTCCCAGCCCTTCACTCTTTCAGGCTATTTCGTCCCGTTTGTTCTTTCCACCATCCCTATAGCTCTGTCTACCACAGATCTAGTAACATCGACATTTCCTTCCAAATTTACAAAGCCAATTTCCTCTTTCCCACCTTCCCTAAATTCAATAATCACCCCATTCATATTATTTCTTTTCTTGTCTGTCTTTTGATTTTTTTCCTTTATTTTACTTTTCTTTTAATTATTCTTCTTCTCTTTTCTTTTTTCCACTATCCCGATTCTTAATTTTTTTTCGGCGATGCAGTTTTCCCCAGCTCCCTCTAGCGCTGCAACCTAAAGGCCAGGGCCTGGGCGGAAACATCACTGAAAGGTGTTCTGTATGCGATACAAATCTTTACACCCGAGTCCTTGTTCTGAGTTAACTAGACAATCCTATAGTCATTGGAGTAGTCAGGATTTCTCTCACGGAGGCCATGCGGTATGTTGTGTGATCGCCTGCCTGGGGAGGGGTCCCCTCCCTTTTGAAAAGTTTTGAAAACTTTGGTGTCCTTACATGCAATCGGACGCCACATATGCTACCTTTTGAAGTAAAATTTGTGTTAAAAATTTACGTACTTTTACGAACTAAAACAAAGAAATCGGCAAGGGGGACCTTGTTCAATGGGGTTCCCCCTCCCCTTTGAAAATTTTTGAAAAATTAGGTGTATTTACATACAATCTTGTGCCACATACACTACCTTTTGAAGTAAAAATTGTGCTAAAAAATGTACGTATTTTTAGGAACAAAAAAAAAAAAAAAAAAAATCGGCATCAGTGAGGAGAGACCATGGCCAAAGGGGTGTCCCATCCCCTTTGAAAATTTTTGAAAAATTAGGTGTCCTTAATACATGCAATCTGGTGCCACATATGCTACCTTTTGAAGTAAAATTTGTGTTAAAAAATTTACATATGTTTAGGAACTTAAAAAAAATTCGGCATAAGTGAGGGGGCCATGGCCCAATGGCCCCCCTAAATACGCCACTGCCTATAGTACCACAATTGACTATTTTGTTTGAATGAGACTCTGTAAAGTCAAGACTGACTGCATTATTCTGTAAGCCCCTGTCTGTCAAAGCAGTTTTACCGGTTTTCAATTTAGCCCACGCGGGTTCAAAATGACATATGATACTCTTTGCAATCCGAAAATTCGACCTGAAATTCTGAAATTCGATGTACACCAGTGGCGGATCCAGGATTTGGCAGAAGGGGGGCCCAGGTTATAGTGGTTTGTATAAAAGTCCAATCTGGGGGAGGGATCTAAGGGGGCGTGCACCAGGGGTGGTGCAAGGGTATTTGATAGGGGGTGAAGTAAGTGATGAGTGATTGCCGTCCTGAGGGAGGGGGTGGGAAATTTTTGTGAATTTAAGGTTGCTCAGATGCAAAATGGTGATGCCTTTGGTATATTTTTTGAACTGATCATACATGGCTGGAAAGTGTTCATAATTCAGTCAATTTTAATTTTTGGTTGGGTGGAAGATGCTCTTCTACGGAGGGGTCTAAGGGGAGGGGTGTCCCCTCCCCTTTTAGAAAATTTTTGTTAATTTAAGATTGCTTAGGTGCAAAATGGTGATATCTTTCGTATATTTTTGAAACTGATCATATATGGCTGGAAAATTCTCATAATTTAGTGATATTTAAATTTTTGGTTGGGTGAAACATGCTTCTCTGGGGAAGGGTCTAAGGGGGTTGTCCCCTCCCCTTTGACAAAATTTTTGTTAATTTAAGATTGCTTAGATGCAAAATGGTGATGTCTTTAGTATAGTTTTGAAACTGATCATATATGGCTGGAAAATGCTCATAATTTAGTGAAATTTAAATTTTGGTTGGATGAAAGAGGAGAGTAGCCTTTGTTGTCCACATATTAGGATGGCAGCTTCTCCAATTGAAGTCTCCTTTTTCCTTAGATAACCCTAAATTCTTAGTAAATTTCATTAAAGTTAATTACAAAGCTTAAAGAAGAATCCAATGTTGCAGCAAGTTATAGTTAAAAGGCTGAGGTTGTTAGAAATATTCCTCTTAATATTAAAGAATTCTGAAATTCCCTTGAAAGTAGAAGCAGTGTTCCCAATGCTGTGGGCCCGGCGGGTAGTTCCGACTGAAGTTAGCAATCCAATACAGCGCTCATGGGTAACCCCTTGCAATGCCCCGAAAAAGTTACTGTGACCAATATAAGCCAAAATGTTATCAGCCGGAGGTCAGTAACAGAATTATTAACAATTTTTTATAAGACTTATTTTCTGAGGTAAAAATTTAAATAATGAACAAATTTGAATTTCACTCTGACACATCACAAAGGCCTATTTAAATGGAATAGGGCCTAGTCATTTGTTTTATGAAGTTGAAAAAAAAAAAACTTCAAAAATTTTTGGAAGGGGGCCGGGCCCCCTGCCCCCCCCCCAAATCCGCCCCTGTACACTTACTCTTTCCTCTGCTTGTAGCTCCCTTCTATTGAAACGGATATTGTTTTCTATGAAATGTTCGCTGTTCGCGTGTATTTTGGTCTGCAGGCGTCCCGAACACACTGTCTGCCTTTTCAGCTAATGGTGTGGGCGTGTTTGTGTGTACTACTTCAATGTTTTGAGAAGCTACCCGTTTAAAACAATGTAAAATACTTTACTGTAGTACCACTACACACTACGCCATGTGGACGAGTATTAATAATCAATCAAATCAAACCAAAATCATTTCATAAGTTCCCTCTGTTTTCAATGGATTCTAGTCTATCCCACTGCGTAATGGTATAACCAATGATCCGTGGCCAACCATATGTGTTGCATGTGTGACTACTATGGCAGTGACCACCATTTAACTTACTGCAAAATGTAGGTCTCCATCCTCGTAACGCACTGCTCGATGTCCCATTTTAGAGCCTGACGAAACTTAGACTACCAGTTAGAAATTAAAAACAAGGTCAAAAGAAAGGGTGACGCTAGCCTGTGTTGGTGTAAAGGAACCCTTTTCCCACATCCATGGTCCACATCTAGATGGAAACTTCAAATTGCTGTCAAACTTAGGTATAGAATATGAACACATCCAGGGGTTCGTGCAATGTTATCACTTAAAGGCAATAAGCAGTCGCCCCAAAATTTTCTTTGAAAAATCAGCAGACGCTTGCAAATCTCCTCTTACTGCATTACAAGCACCTCTGAAGATGTTTTGAACATAACTGTTACAAACAATAGGTAAAGCAAGGTGAAATTCTCCTTGAATTCCACAATTCACTATCAAAAATATTGTCACATGATCAAAATCGGCCATTCGTGAACTGGAGTGACAGGATACACTCACTATGTTTGGGGTGACTGCCTACTGCCTTTAAGGAACGCGTCAGTCCCGAGATCCCTCAGAATGGTCGCCCAACCCTGAAAGGCTGACCATTTTGCAAAGTGCTTTTGCATATAAGGTTGTCTTGTCACACAACACATAACTTATGGAGGGACATTTCTTTGTAAAAAGTTGCATTTTGTAATTACTGTATATTGAAATAGAGGACACGTGCTGACAGGGTTCCTTTAGTTCCACACATGATTATGATAACATTGAACTTGTAATAGCGAAAGTGGCAGCGGGACTGGGAGCGGGGTGGAGCACTTGTCAACCCTACGAACCATCTTTTGGTGAACTTTGCATTCAGCGTCGTTCCAACAAAGGGAGAATCTTGAAATCAACCATTACATAACGGTATAACCTCAAGTCTTTGAAGTCGTTGCCAGACATAAGTGAAAGCC